>PVIW01003409.1:0-168976 GCA_004026585.1 Noctilio leporinus | reverse complement strand
ATTTGTCCTTCACTGACTGGCTTCTTTCACTAAGCATAATACTCTCCAGTTCCATCCATGTTGTTGCAAAGGGTACAAGTTCCTTCTTTCTTTCTGCTATATAGAATTCCATTGTGTAAATGTACCAAAGTTTTTGGATCCAATCATCCACTGATGGGCACTTAGGCTGTTTCCAGCACTTGGCTATTGTAAATAGTGCTGCTATGAACATAGGTATGCATAGGTTCTTATGAATTGGTGTTTCAGGATTCTTTGGGTATAGTCCAAGTAGTGGAATTGCTGGATCAAAAGGCAGTTCCATTTTCAGTTTTTTAAGGAAACCCCATACTGTTTTCCACAGCGGCTACACCAGCCTACATTCCCACCAACAGTGTATGAGGGTTCCCTTTGCCCCACATCCTCGCCAACACTTGTTGTTTGTTGATTTGCTGATGATTGCCATTCTGACAGGTGTGAGGTGGTATCTTATTTTGGTTTTAATTTGCATCTCTCTGATGACTAGTGATGTTGAGCATTCTTTCATATGCTTCTGGGCCCTTTGTATATCTTCCTCAGTGAGTTGTCTGTTCAGGTCCTTTGCCCATTTTTTAATTGGGCTGTCTGTCTCCCTGGTGTTGAGTCACATTAGTTCTTTATATATTTTGGAGATCAGACCCTTGTCTGAGGTATCATTGGTAATTATGTTTTCCCATACAGTTGGTTCCCTTTGAATTTTGCTGATATTTTCTTGAGCTGAACAGAAATTTTTCAATTTGATATAGTCCCATTTGTTGATTTGTTCTTTTATTTCCTTTGCCCTTGGTAAAGTATCAGTAATCATATTTTTGCATAGGATATCCAAAAGTTTACTGCCTATATTTTTCTCCAGGACCTTTATGGTGGCACTACTTATGTTTAAATCCTTTATCCATCTTGAGTTTATTTTGGTATATGGTGTAAGTTGGTGTCTTGGGCCATTCTTTGGTGGGTTCTTCATTCCTTCTGGTTGACTGAGTGACACTTCTTGCACCATATCTTGTATGCTGTTGTACAGGTGCTGCAAGAACAAAACCAAACATCTGATCAAACAAATCCAGACCTGCAAAAGTAGCCCCCACCCACAGTTACCTATCAATAGCAAATGAGCCAATACTAATAAGTTATAAGGAGATTAAGATTATTATATGAAAGGAAAAATGAATATGAAATGACTAACTGAAAGAAAAATGATTTTGAGAGGGTAGAGGGAGGAGCAATAATAAGTAGGGAATAGAGACAGGCAAAGAGAGAAAAAGTAAAATTTACATGGTAAATAAAAAAGGAGGTAAGAAGGCAGAATAGATTTAGATAAGGGAAGTATATAGTATTAAGTTTAAACAAAAATTTAAAAAAATATTGTGAGAGGGAGAAAAGAATATGTGAAGCAAATTGGAGAAAATGATCTACCACAGCACTATCAACAGCAAATGATCAAAGATTATAATATAGGTGGCATAGGAATAAGAGGAAAAAAGGAAAGAAAAGTTTGAGTGATGTCTAGAGGAAAGAGAAGTGATTTTTAGAGGGTAGAGTGAGAAGGAATAATAAGAGTAAGAAATGAAAACCAAGCTAGGACAGGGAAAAATTAAAAATTTAAACAGAAAAAGTAAGGACAGGAGGAAGACAAAAAGTAGTAGGAGAGGGGAATTTGAGATTTGAAATATAAAAATAGTGATGTCTAGAAATAAACTTGAAGAAAAGCCACAATGACCATCATATCCACAATCAACAAGCAAGACTGATAAAGTTGGAGAGAGAATGAGGGTATTTTTAAGAATGAGAAAAAGAATGTGGGGTGAATAATGACAAGAAAAATGGTTTTGAGAGGCTGGAATGATAGCAAGAGTGCAGAATGAAAACAAGTTGTAGCAAGAGAGAAAATAAAATTTAAAATGAAAATAAGAGGAAAGAACATAAAATGGAGGAAGAGAGGGAGGGGCAAAATATGAAATTTGAAATAAACTATAATATAAAAACTAGTGACCTAATAGGCACAAACTTGAAGAATAGAAAGTGAATATTAAAAAGTTATGAAGGAAAGTAATGCAAATCATGAAGAAGACTTTGGTGGAGTTTGTCTCAGTAGAATCTAATGTTTACCACTGTTTAATCTTTCTGGACCCACCCCTGGAGATGTCAGATGGTGTCCCAGTCTGACCCTAGGTAGCCTATTTGAGACTACTAGGGATCCACAGTCTATGTCAGTCTCCTTCAGTTGTTAATCTAATAAATCTGTAATCAACAATTAGGCTTAAGCACCACAGAGTGGAGCTAATTTTTTAGGGCAGGGCTTTTGCCTTCCATCAGGCTGATGTCACTTGGAGGCAATTGTTGTGCCTGAGAAATATGGCTCCTGCCATCTGGGGAATGACTCAGCACAGAGATCCTGGTGGCTGTTCCCTCAGTTCTCTTCCCAAAACCATCATTCCCAGACTCTCCTAAGCATCTGTAGTCTCTTTGCCAGAGCCCAAGGTAAGTGACTGCAAACAAAATTTTGTGTTGGTACTTTTAAGAGGCTCTCTGTGTCTCCAGCCATCTCTCCATGGCAGACAGAAACTGTGCTGCTTTTCTTTCTTTCTTTCTTTCTTTTTTTTTTTTTTTTAAAGATTTTAGTTAATTACTTTCAGAAAGAGGGGAAGAGGGAGAGAGACATCAATGTACGGTTGCTTTTCATCTGCCTCCAGCCACAGACCTGACTGGAGACCTGTTTTGCAACCTTGTTATGTGCCCTGGCTGGGGAATCGAACCTGCGACCTTTGGGTTCACAGGCCAGCACCTTATCCACTGTACTACCAGCCAGGACCTGTGCTACTTTTCACAGCTGAATCTTATCTAGGTTCCTTTCTGGTTCTGGTGCAGAAGGCTGGGGAGCCCAACTTGGGGTGTAGTCCCCATTGTTCCCAGAGTGAACCCCATGGCCACTGAATTTTTCCTCTGGCACTTCAGCTGTCCCCTTGGTAGCCCAACCAGCCTGCTTGTGTCTCCCCAGTACTCTGTACCAGTTACATTGTGGTGAAGTGATTTCTTCTCTCTGCCCATGGTTTTAAGGCTTCTCTCCATCAGTTGGTTATTCTGGATGGTTTCTCTACAGTCTAATTGTAATTCCAAACTGGTCCTGGGAGGACGTTAATGTAGCTTTCACTTACTTCTCCACCATCTTGGATCTTATCACTTTTCTTAAGTATGTACCTAGGAGCAAAATTTCTGAGTCATAGTGTAATCCTGTGTTTAAGATTTTGAGGAACAACTAAATTGTTTTCCACATCACCTGTACCACTTTACATGCCTATAAGTAATATACAAGGGTTTCTAGTCCTCTGTGTTTTTGCCAACACTAATATTTGAAAATTTAATTTAATTTTATTGTTGTTATATTACATCCATCTGCTTTTTACTCCCTATTTTTAATTTTTTAATTAATGCTTTCCTAATGGGAGTGAAGTGTTTACTCAGTGTGCATTTTCTTAATGACCAGTGATGTTGAAATTTTTTAATTACTTGTTTGGCTATATGTAATTTTGGAGGAATATCTATTCAAATGCTTTGCCCATTTTTTATTTGAGTGTTTTTTTTTGTTGTTGTTGTTGGGTTGTCAGGGTTCTTTCTGTATTCTGAGTATTAATCCTTTATCAGATATCTGACTTGCAAAAATTTTCTTCCATTCTGTAGGCTGTTCCTTTTCATTCTTTTTTTTTTTTTTTTTCCTTTTCATTCTTGATAATACTCTTTAATGTACAGAAGATTTTAATTGTTATGAAATCCAGTTTGCTTATTTTGACTTTTATTGCTCAGGCTTTTGGTGTTAAATCTAAGAATCTATCCTATATTTAGTTCATTAATTTACTTTAAGTTAATTTTGTAAAAGAGATAAGATACAGGTTTAGCTTTATTATTTGTACAATGTATGTAATTATCTATTTTTTCTTGCATCACTTGTTGAAAAAAACTCTTCTTTTCCTGTGGAATGGTCTTATTGAAAATCAATTGGTCATAGATGATTTGGTTTATTTCTGGACCCTCAATTCTATTCTGTTGGTCTCTATATCTGTTCTAATGCCAGTTTCACATTGTTTTGGTTACTATAGTTTTGCAGTAAGTTTTAAAATTGGGAAATGCAAATCTTTCAATTGTGTTTAACTTTTTCAATGTTGTTTTGGCTATTCAAGGTCCCTTGCAATGCCATGTAATTTTAGGGAGCTGTAGTTCACTTTCTGGAGTATTGCTATTTTAATAGTTAAGTCTTCTGCTCTTGCTAGTATGGCTCAGTTGGTTGGAGTGTTTTTCAGTAGACTTACAGGTTATAGGTTTGATTCCTCTTCAGAGCACTTTATCCATGTTGCAGGTTCAGTCCCTGGTTGGGGTGTGTGTAAGAGGGCAGCCTATTGATATTTCTCTTACATCAAAGTTTGTCTATCTGTCTCTGTCTGTTGGTGTCTCCCTCCATCTCTCTTCGTCCCTCTCCCTCTCTCTCCCTCTCCCTGTCTCACTGTCTCACTCCCTTCTTATTTCTCTAAAAGCAATGAAAAAATGTTCCTGGTTGAGGTAAAATATATTGTTTTCAAATTCATGAACATGGGATATATTTTCAGCTACTTAAGTATTTTAAAATTTCTTTTAGCCATGTTTTGCAGTTTTTAATGGATATCGTTCTCCTTCTAGGTTAAAATTTTCCCTTGATGTTTTCTTTTCTTGAATGCTGTTATGAATGGAATTGTTTTCTTAATTTCCTTTACAGATTGTTTATTGTTGCTGTTAATATAACTGACTTTTGTGTGTTGATCTTGTACTCTGCAACTTTACTGAGTTCATTTTTTGGTTCTAGTAGCTTCCTTTGTAAATTCTATAGAATTTTGTATATATAAAATTATGTCATCTTCAAATACAATTTTACTTCTTTCTACTTCTAAAAATCATCATCAATTTGGATATATTTTAATTTTTTTATTGACTAATTCCTCTGGCTAGAACTTCCTACAGTATTGAGAATCAGATGTCAAAACAGACATTCTTTTCTTATTCTTGATCTTAGGGAAAGCTTTCATTTTTTTCACTGTTGAGTATGATACTAACTGTAGGGTTTTCATAAATGCCTTTTATTATGTTAATGAAGTTCTCTTATATCCTGGTTTGTGAGTTTTTATGAGAGGCTGTAGAAGTTTGTTAAGTGCTTATGCATGTATTGAGATGATCATATAGTTCTTTTCTTTTCTTTTCTTTTTTTTTTTAAAGATTTTATTTCATTACCTTTAGAGAGAGGGGAAGGGAGAGAGGCAGAGAGGGAGAGAGACATCAATGTACGGTTGCTTTTCATCTGCCTCCAGCCACAGTCCTGACTGGAGACCTGGTTTGCAACCTGGTTATGTGCCCTGGCTAGGGAATCGAACCTGCGACCTTTGGGTTCACAGGCCGGCGCCTTATCCACTGTGCTACCAGCCAGGGCTAGTTCTTTTCTTCATTCTGTTAATGTGGTGTATATTTCGTTGAATGATTGCCGTATGTTGCATTATCATTTTATTCCTAAGTTAAATCCCACCTGTTCATGGTATACATTTAAAAAAATGTGCTGTTGGATTTGGTTTGCTAGTGTTTTGCTGAGCAATTTTATGTCTATATTCATAAGGGATATTGGTCTATAGTTTTCTTTTCTTATTTTTAAAAGATTTTATTTATTATTTTCAGAGAGAGGGGAAGGGAGAGAGACATCAATGTATGGTTGCCTTTCACCTGCCTCTAGCCACAGACCTGGCTTGCAACCTCGTTATGTGCCCTGGCTGGGGAATTGAACCAGTGACCTTTGGGTTCACAGGCCAGCATCTTCTTGGTCTATAGTTTTCTTGTGATCTGTTTGGCTTTGATATCAGATTAATGGTGACATCATAAAATGTGTTATAAAATGTTTCCCCTCTATTTTTTGGAAGAATTTGAGGTAGATTGGTGTACATTCTTGTTTAAATGTTTGATAAAATTAATCACTGAAGCCATTTGGTCCTAATTTGATTTTTGGTTGGAAATCTTTATTAACTCATTCAATGTCTGTATTTCTTACAGGTCTGTTAAGATTTTTCTATTTTTTCTCAAGTTGGTTTTGCTAATTTGTGTATTTCTTGAAAATTTTCCATTTCATCTAGTTTGTCCAATTTGCTGGTATAAATTGTTCATAGTATTTTTATAATTTGATTTCTGTAAGATCAGTAGTAACATCCTTGCCTTCATCTTTTATTTTTTTTAAATTTTATTGTTGTATTACATCCATCCCCTTTTTGCTCCCCTATGTCCCCCTCCCCACACACCCATTCCCCCCAAAGTCAATCCCACCTGTTGTCCATGTCCATGGTTCCATCATGTTCTTGTCTAAGTTGCTCCCCTTTCCTGCCTCTGCCTCCCCCCTCCCTATTTTTGTTATTTTTATCTTCTCTCTTTCTCTCAGTCTAGCTAAACGTTTGTTATTTTTGTTGATTTTTATCAAAGAACCAACTGTTGGCTTCATTGACTTTTTCTGTTTCTTTTCTCTTCTCTATTTTGTTTATCTTTGCTATAATTTTTATTATTTTCTTCCTTCTGCTGACTTTGGGTTCAGTTTGCTCTTGTTTTTTTAGTTCCTTAAGATGTAAAGTTGGGTTGTTGATGTGAGATTTAAAAAATAAGTATATTTTATTGATTACGCTGCTATAGCTGTCCCAATTTCTTTTCCTTTTGCTCAGCTCCACCTAGAACCCTCTTCCCCCCAACACCCACATCCCCCTTAGTTCATGTCCATGGGTTATGCATATAAGTTCCCTGATTTCACCCTTTCCTATATTATAATTAACTCCCCTTGTCTATCTTGTACTTGCCAATTATGTTTCCTAATTCCTGCACTATTTTCCCATTTCTCCCCCTTCCCCCTCCCAATGATTCCCATACCTATGTTTCTCGTCTTATTTTGATTGTTTGCTTAGTTTTTGTTATTACTTTTTTAGATTCTATTGTTAATATTTGTGAGTTTATTGTTGTTTTTTAACAAAATTTATTATATTTAGAGAGAGGGGAAGGGAGGGAGGCAGAGAGGAAGAGAAACATCAATGTATGGTTGCCTTTCACCTGCTTCCAGCTATGGCCCTGGCTGGAGACCTGGCCTGCAACCTGGTTATGTGCCCTGGCTGGGAATTGAAGCAGTGACCTTTGGGTTTACAGGCTGGTGCCTGTCCACTGAGCCACCAGCCAGGGCTTTTGTTGTTTTAATGTTCATAATTTTGATCTTCTTTTTCTTAAGTCCCTTTAACATTTAATGTAATAATGGCTTGGTGATGATGAATTCATTTAGCTTTACCTTGTCTGGGAACTGCTTTATCTGCCCTAATATTCTAAATGATAGCTTTGCTGAATAGAGTAATCTTGGTTGTAGGTCCTTACTTTTCATTGCTTTAATACTTTTTGCCAGTCACTTATTGCCTGCAGAGTTTCTTTTGAGAAATCAGCTGATAGTCTATGGGAACTCCTTGGTAAGTAACTCTCTTCTTTTCTCTTGCTACTTTTAAGATTCTGACTTTTTAACTTTCTTAAACAATGCCAGTGAATCGGCTTCAACCTTGTAGGTTTGAACCAATGGCCAAATTTTGTGTTGGCCTGTTAATAAACTTCCAGGTAGATCAAAATACAGAACCTTGGTTTTTGGAGAAGGTTCCCATTGTCCACCCTTATGCTGGAAAACTACTTCTGGATTAGGCTATTGTCTCCATGGTTACTTTTTGGGGGGCTTGAGGACTGTGGGTGCTATATGTAATACTGAAAATCACCAAAATTTACCAGTCTTTTCTTTTATCAAGAACTCTCCTGCATGCTATAGCTGTTCAACTAGACTCCAGAGCTCCGAACTAATTGACTCTAACAGTTCTTACCGGCCTGGTGGAGGGACTGACTCTAGAGCTTCATAAATTGCCATCTTCCATGATACCTTTCTTTCCATGTTCATTATTAAGTGTTCTAGTTTGGACAACAAATTTTATGATTACCTGTTTGTAATTGAATGAAAGAGGCAAGAGGAGGAGATAAAAACAAGTTCTTGCAGAAAATATAAACAATGAAGATTATCAATAAATATTTATTGATTGTTGAAAGAATATAAGCTGTCAGGTGAATGGTACAAGGTTTTCCTTTCAGTTTAATATTGTGCCTTCTCTTTAGGAAGTTTTTATTCTAATCCAGAATTGGTATAATAAATGCCTCTGTTGTAAGTGTTGACAGATCACATTGATTTTCATCCTGAGCTTTGATGTGTGGTATTGTCATTATTACATGTGACCAGGAAGGTGGAGTCTGTGGAACAGCCATATCTCTTATTGTTGACAGGGGTGCCATATTGTCTGTCTTTCTACTTGCTCCCCCTTCTCAGATCTGTGGGTGGGCCATGAACAATTACTTCAGGGCTGTGTGCAGTCTGCAGGCCTTATGTTGTGTAGGACTGCTATAGACAATGCTCTTTAATTGGGCAGAAAAGTTGCTGCATTGGCTCCTCTCCCATTTAAAAGAGCTGAGTACACACTGTTACTGCAGCATTTCCAGTTTACGCCAGCTCGAGGAGCAAGATCCTAGGATTGAAAATTAAATTAGGGGCTCCACATGGTGATAACTAGCATTGCATTTTGACTCTTGAGTCTGATTATATTTTAAATTGTAAGGATGTGCTTTTTTGAATGTGGATGAGTATATATTTACTCATTCTGGAAATGCACTAGATTTCAGCTGCTTTTAAAGTCCCATGTAAGATGACTTTCATTAAAGTTTTTGGTAACTACCCAGAAAAGAACAATAGAGTACATTTGGGGTAAAATGCTTTTAATGTGGGATTTTGGGTTTATTGGCTGACTCTCCATCTCTCTCATTCTCATTCTGTCTCTCTCTCTGACACACACATACAAAATGCTACAGGTGATAGCAAATTCAATCTCTTAAAAATATAAGTGAATAAAAGTGGAAAAGTGGAAGTGAGTTGTTTACCTTTTTCTTTGATCTGCATTGAACATGAATAAGTAAGTTTTGGTGAAATTAAGTAAAATAATTTTCTATTTCTATAAGTAGATACATTTATGGTTGAACTTTAAACTCTGGAAAAAGCAATTGTGAAGGAACTTATCAAAATATAAGCTATAGCCTATGAAAGCATTGCTTATAGTATATTGATAGTATAAAAACTTTCTTTAAAAATATTCTTACTAAAATTAAAATATCTAAATTATAATCATCTACTAAGAAACAAATAGTTTTAATCTTTTCCATGGTTCTCCATGTGATGTTAATGCTGATGCTTGAGCATATTATTTTTGCTAGCATTAAAATTGCTAACACCATGGTTTTGGTAATGTATATTTGAATATTTAATAAGTTGCTATAAACAGCTTCTCTAATGCAACATTTTCAAATATGATGGGCCTTCTGTTAGTTCTGGCATTTAAGCAATCTTGTTTCTATTTTCCTGTTGTATATACACAGCAAAGTATTCCCACCTGAGATTTCCCAAAGTTTCACTTGGGAAACAGAACATGATTTGAAAGATGTTTTCTATTGTATATTGCTCAATTCAAACTTTGATTTGAATCAAGCCAAATGATTAACACATAGTTCAGCCTTCTTTCCAGCAGTATGCAATTACCTCTAAGGCCTATAGTAAGAAGACTGACTAATTAAGAACACTTGTCTTTGTTTTCAGTTAGCAATGATTTTTATTATGAATATCCAGTTTTGGAATTGAAAAAGGTGCATTTATTTTTAGTGCACTTAAGAATTGGAAGTTCTGAAAATTTGTCCAGGTTATCCTCTTCCTCAAGGGGACATATACTACCCCTATTTTCATGTGAAGTAATAATGAGATAGCGTAAGCAAACAGTAGATGATTCATGTCAGATGGTTCTCTAGTAATGTTGGGGGGGGAACTGATGTATGGGATATTGAAGTCAGATTAAGTTGTTAATGTATATTAGTGTATTCTTAATTTTCTTTTAATTGAAAAAGACATATTGACTTTAATTAGAACCATTTCACAGGAACTGTCAATTAGCACATGTCAACCTAGTTAATTCAGAACAGAATTCTTTTAATTAGGGTCTGCTTTCCTTTAACTATGGGGCCAATGGAATCAGTGTTTCCTTATCTAGATTTTAAATGTCTCTAAGAAATATAATACAAATGTAGACTCTTAATCTATTATTAGAAGCCCATATGGATAACATTAAAATGATGATGCTGGCATTGTTCACGAAGCACAAATCAGAGTCCCTTTATGACTGTTAGAAAAAAAATGGCTTTGAACAAAGACTGTTTTAAATACCAGATTTATCCTACTTTAAAGGACTACAAAATTTATGACATGCATGTTCACATTTAAAGTATTATTTAATACGTCTGCTCAAATAAATGGGCCTATTCAAACGTTTTGTGTGTTCTGTCAGCCGAAGACACATAAAACATTGTCAAGTCATACAGCAACATTTTTTCCTCAAATGGACTGTAATCAAAAAGGAAAAACATACTGAATGATTTTTTGCACAACATAAAAATAGCATTGTTAACTTTCATTGCATCTAAAGATTTAATACCATAGTTGATACAGTGACTAAACCACTAGTAGGGAGCTAATATGATCTTAGTCATCAAACAGTGTAAAATCTGAAACTTGGCTTTTGGTTAATGTAACGCTGTAGAATTATAGCATTCTAGTTGCAGTTGGTATGAGGATGAGCTTGGTGTTATATGATCAGGGCTATATGGTGTTCACCTATGAATAGGTGTGCTCAAAATTAAAAGACTTTAAGTGAAACATAAAAGAAGGATTGATGTGAAATCTAGCTTACTTTATTATGTTAGGTGTAGTCACTATTTTACTGAGTTATAGCAAGCAAGTTTCAGAAATTTATAATGAGAGTATTTAATAAGCTAAATTCTGGATTCCAAAGAGAGTTATCTAGTAATATATTTTATGTATCCTCATATGTGTTCATCTTATTGTGGATAACTTAACTTAATAATAACGGTAGTGTTCAGTTCTAGAGTGTCCTATCCTACAACTGTTCAGTGGCTGTCTTTCTGCCAACTGAACTAAATGAAGAGTTGTAGTCATCTTCTACTTTTGGTTAGCATGGTTAAAACAGCAAGGGCAACTAACAGGTAAAGAATTGCAACCCAGCCCTGGCTGGTGGCACAGTGGATAAGGTGCCAGCCTGAGAACCCAAAGTCGTTGGTTCTATTCCCAGCCAGGGCACATAACCAGGTTGCAAGCCAGGTCTCCAGCCAGGTCCATGGTTGGAGGCAGGTGAAAGGCAATCATACATTGATATTTCCCTCCTCTCTTCCCCTCTCCCTTCTACTCTCTCTAAAACTAATAAATAAAATCTTAAAAAAAATGCAACCCTCATATCCCTTTGTTTTTTTTTTTTTTTCCAGAATTGACTTTTATCTTCTAAACTATTTCTAGAGGTCCCTTAGCTCTGTGTTTGAGAAACACAGCCTACATTCAGCATGTCTATTTTAAAATTTAGATCTATAGCTTTGAACATTTGGGGTATCATATAGTTTGTGATAAAAGACATTAATTTTCTTCCCATAAAAATCCACCTAGGCATACATATACTAAAATGCTCAGGATGGGAACTCTTCTTTTTTTTTTTTTTTTAAATACTCATCTGAGAATATGTTTATTGACTTTAGAGAGGAAGGGGGAGAGAGAAACATCAGTCAGTTGCCTTCTGTATGTGTCCCAACCAGTAATCAAACCTGAAATTTAGGTATGTGCCCTGAGCTGGTATCAAACAATATTCTTTTGGTATACAAGATGATACTCCAACTAATTGAGTCACCTGGTCAGGGTGAAATCTTAACTTATCGAAAACTAGTTTGGGACTTTCAGCCAAGAGAGAGGTGAAGGGTAGACATGGTTTGCCTCCTCTCACAAACATAGGAAGGATCATAACTCACCTCAAAACAAAACACAACTGGAACTGCCAGAAAATCAAACTGTATGGAAGTCCAACAACCAAAGATCTAAAGAAAAAAAATTCATCCTGATAGGTAGAAGGGGCAGAGATGGGGAGCTGGGGAGCTGGGGTGGAAAGAACGTGGTGTGGTGGAGGTGAGGTGGTGGCAGTAAGGCAGTGGTGGCCAGAAGAATAGGTGGTTCCACATCCACGTTTGGCAAGTAAAAGCCAGGAGGGATACCTGGAGAGCGATTCCAGCCCCAGGCCATACTGTGTAGCCTGGGGTTCCAGTGCCAGGAAAATGAAACTTCATAGCTTTTGGCTGTGAAAATCAGTGGGGATTGGGGCAGTGGAAAAAAATATCAGTCTCTCAGGAGAGTCCACTTAGAGGGCCCCCATGGTCCTAGAAGGTAAACAAACCTACCCACTCTGGGAACCACCAGGGCAACAGCTAGAGGGGTGCCAGTTGCATACAGGAAGTGGATGAACTGACTGGAAAAGGGACATGTGCCGAGCAAGTGTCATTGCTCCCTCTCTGACGCCTCCCTCACATACAGATCCACAAGGCAGTGAAATGGGTCACCTGGCACTGATGCATACCTAAGGCTGTGCCCTGTACAACATAATAGGTGCACCAAGACAGGGAGCCAAAGCAGCTCTACCTAGCACACAGAAACAAACACAGGCCCCAAATCAAAGAACAGATCAAAACCCCAGAAAAAAAAAACTAAGTGGAACAGAGAGAGCCAAACTATCAGATGCAGAGTTCAAAACATTGGTGATAAGGATGGCCAGGTAATTCATTGAGTATGGCAAATTCGTAATAGCTGAAATGAAGGGTACACTAAGTGAAATAAAGAAAAGTTCACAGGGAACCAATAGTGAACAGAAATAAAACAGGGTTCAAATCAATGAATTGAAACATAAGGAAGAAATAAATAGTCAATCAGTACAGAATGAAGAAATAAGAATTCAAAAAAATGAGAGAATAAGAAGAATTTGGAACATCTCCAAAAGTGCCAACATCCAAAAAATTATAAGCATGTCAGAGGAAAAGAGGAAGAGCAAGAAACTGAAAACTTCTTTGCAAAAATAATGAAAGAAAACTTCCCTAATTTGGTGGAGGAAATAGATGTACAAGTCCAGGAAGCATACGTAGAGAGTCCCAAACAAGTTGGACCCAAAGAGGACCATATCTAGACACATCATAATTAAAATGCTAAACGTTAAAGATAGAGAGAATCTTAAAAGCAGCAAAAGAAAGGCAGAGAGTTACCCACAAAGGAGTTCCCATAAGACTGTCAGCTGATTTCTCAAAGGAAAGAAACTATGCTTAATTTACTATGACATATCCAAAATATTATCATTTAACATGAAATAATTACATAAGCTATTGGCATATTTTAAATTTTTTGTATTAACTCTTCAAAGTTCAGTAAGTACTTTGTAGTACATTGCAATTTCAGCTAACTATATTTTAAGTGGCTACCATGTTGAACACTGTAGAGTTAAAGAATAAAAAAGACTAAATCTTATGGGAATGAAAATAGAATTTGTTTATTTTTTTAGCTCTGGAGAAGTTGCCTATAACCAAGCGGATGTAGGTAGGACCTGGGAAGGATAATTATGAGATGAAATTTTTTTTTTAGGGAAATAAAGGAAACTAGACCAAACTATTTCTAATACAATTTCTTGAAGGCAATTAATTAAATTCTTATTAGATGCTGTCACAGAAGTAAAATATTTTTCTAGTATGTGTGTAAATGTATTTGTGAATGTGTTTGCTCATATTACAACTGATAGTACTTAAAAAGTACATTTTTAAACAAATGAATTAACAAACATTTTGAAATAATGGAAAGAAAACTTTGTATTAATATGATTTGAGAGGTTGACAGTTAAAAGGCAGTGATTAAATGGTGAATTGTCTGGATATGAAAAAAAAGAAGTACACATTGGTGGTTACAGAATGAACAGACAGATGGTGAGAATAATAGAGGAAATGAAGAAGCCAAAGAACTTATATGCATGGCACATGAACATGAACTAAAGGGGACATTGCCAGAGGGAATGGGGGGTATTGGGTGGAGGGGGAAAAGGGGAGAAATTGGGACAACTGTAATACCAGAATCAATAAAATATACTTAAAAATATAATTTGGCACAGCCTGCTGAAAGATATACCCTCCATTTAATATAATTGACTACTTGCAGTGTTCTAGTCACTATGCTTGATTCTGGGAATATAACAATGAGCGAGATGAGCAACTTTACCATCTGAGTCACTGTGACAAGTTATTAACATGTTTTCAGAAATTACTATGTAATTAAAAATTTTTTTTTTACTCTGAAGGGGTTAAAATTTGATCTATATTTACAAACCTTGTACAAGTTATAAATGTACTAAGATTGACAATTTTACATAAAAATTGCCTGAAAAATATTACTAAACATTAAAAGTGATTAATTTTTAAAAAATATTTTATTTTATTATTTTTAGAGAGAAAGGAAGGGAGAGGGGCAGAAAGGGAGAGAAACATCAATGTATGGTTGCCTTTCACCTGCCACCAGCTATGGACCTGACTGGAGACCTGGCTTGCAACCTCATTACGTGCCCTGGCTGGGGAATTGAACCAGCAACCTTTGGGTTAGCAGGCTGGTGCCTTGCGCACTGTGCCATCAGCCAGGGCTAGAAGTGATTAAATTTTTAAAAGGATTTTATTTATTATTTTTAGAGATTGGGGAAGGGAGAGACGCAGAGAGGGAGATAGACATCAATGTATGGTTGCCTTTCACCTGCCTCCAGCCACAGAACTGGCTGGAGACTGGGCTTGCAACCTGGTTATCTGCCCTGGCTGGGAATCAAATCAGCAACCTCTGGGTTCGCAGGCCTTATCCACTGTGCCACCAGCCAGGGCTCAGAAGTGATTAATTTTATAAGTGTAATTTAACAGATTTTGTTAATCCATACCATTTTATCTATAATTCTGTTTTGGTTAATAACCTTAGGTAATATTAATATTATAATTTTGACCCATCTTTTAGCTTTGTTTATTTATTGAAATTATACTTATAATTATTTACAAAGAAGCCATAAGACATACTGATATAATTATTATAAATTAGTCTCATTTAAACTCAAAGTAAACTTCACAGATGATCTGGGGGATTGTGGTAATTTGTAGGGCCATAACGGTTTAATCACCTTAACTGTATAGATGGTTAAGGTTTTATATACTGATAAAAATAGGCAAAAATTATTCAGTTCATATGTTTGTGAATTAAAATGATTGTTTAATTCTGGCTTGGTTAGCAGAATTTTAACAGATTACATTATAAGGAATTATGATTTGAAGTAGTTATATCCAAATAGGAAAATTCTAGAAATCACTGTAATGCTTCATTTAAAAGGAAGTAACTTTCAGATTAAAATTTTTAATTGTTGGATTTTAAGCGTTAAAATGGAAACTGTTTTCCCTGGCTGGTGTGGCTCAGTGGATTGAATGCTGGCCTGTGAACTGAAGGTCCCTAGTTAGATTTCCATTCAGGGCACATACGGGGGTGGGTGGGTGTGTGCAGGATGTGGCACACACATGGATGTCCCTCTAGCACATGGATGTTTCTCTCCCTTTCTTTCTCCCTCTCTTCCTCTCTCTCTAAAAATAAATTAATAAAATATTTAAAGATTAAAAAGTAAAATGGAAACTTTAAAAATTATTTTATTCACTTTTAGATTTTTGACCAATATAGTATTGATTTTATTAGGGACTAAATGCAGCAGTACGGACATGGGACTTCTGTTTTTCTGTGATCTTGTAACTACCTATTCCCCCCCCACCCCCATTTTTTAAAACTAATGATCAACAGTTGTCTAACATTAATTAATATAATTTAGTAAATATAATTTATTATTGTGAATAAAATTGCGTTTAGCTTTTGGAAGTGACGGGGAGATATTTCTTCATTATTTTTTAGTTTGATTCAATACCACAAGCATTTATTCACACCTATTATTTCCAGAAACAGTTAATATTAGGTATTATCCTAATAATGTTGAACATTATTAAGATATGTATTTGTCTTTCTTTTAGGTATGCAGGGATCTGTTAAAAACTATTAATGATCAGTGATTTTTTCAAAATTATTTACTTATTGTTGAAATATTTTCAAACTGTTACCTTATGCAACTCAATTTTTTTTTTTTTTGAGGTTTGCATTTTTTTTCCTGCTGCTCTTGTAAGTGGTTTTGGAATAAACATATTTATATATAAAACTTCATTTGCATTTTAGGTCATTTCCCTTGGATAATTCTTAGGAGAAGAATTACTGGTCAAAAAGAATGAACATTAACATTTGACATATATTACCTCAAATTGCTTTTCAAAGACATTTCGTTACTAGACCAAATATATATTTCTTTTCCATTTAAAAATTTTAATTTCTATGTATTATTATTTAAAAGATTTTATTCATTATTTTTAGAGAGAAGGGTTAGGGAGGTAGGAAGAAAGGAAGAGAAACATCAGTATATGGCTGGCTTTCACCTGCCTCCAGCTAAGGACCTGGCTGGAGACCTGGCTGGAGACCTGGCTTGCAACCTGGTTTGCAACCTGGTTATGTGCTCTGACTGGGAATCGAACCAGTGATCTTTGGGTTCATAGGCCGGTGCCTATCTACTAAGCCAACAGCCAGGGCTTCCTTTTTTTTTTTTTTTAAATGTGATCTATTCCAAAGTTCTGTTTTTTTTTTCTTTTCTTTTCTTCCTTTTTCTGACAAAAGAGTGAATTGCTTTTTGAGTATACCATTTGGCTAGTTTGTTGATTAGTGTTAGTTTTTTGCTAATTGATTCTTCTTTAAATGATTCAGTTTGACACTAACTTAGGAAGAGGCCAAGTGAGTCTAACGACCCATGTGAAATTACTTAAGATTTTAAAAAGATTGCTTTTAATTTAAAAGTTATAATATACATATTTATATTTATATATAAAAGATATAATATATATATTTGTTTTCAGTGGTAACTGGTCTGCCAATTTGACAAAGTCTTATCTTGATTTTTGTGTTATGAGGTCTCTTTGGGGCTAATTTATAGTATAGTAATTTTTTATAGGAACATGAGATTGTTCTATTGTGAAATACAAGTATTTGCATTATTGGCAATATACATTATAGAGTAACTTAGGGGTAAAAATCAGCTCATTTTATTTTGTAGTAAAATCAGAAATAGGAAAAATATGTTAACATGGTAATATCTAATAAGGGAAATGTTCCATGCAGATGTCTGTTTTTCTATTAATCCCTAAAATGACTATATGCTTTTATTTATATGAGTAACGTAAGATACAAAAACGTTATTAGGAATATATCCACTTACAAAAATATAAACAAAACATGAGTTTAAAATTTTAATATATTCTGTTTTTAAATTGATTTAAATCTTTAGATAATGTAAGGCTTGGGGTTTCAGCAGATATAGTATCTATGTATGCTACTTCTGAGAGTTATTTAGGTAATTCTTTCTTGTTTAGCTGCATTTAGTACAGCTTCTAACATAAGGAAGTGAAAACTGGATCCTATATGATAGCTCTTTTATGGGTACAGAATAATATAACTTTCTTTAGTTGTTTTTGAAGTCTTTATCTAAGCACACCAGTAATTTTATTTTAATTAATTAATTAAAAAAAGATTTTTATTATTTTTCATAGAGAGGGGAGGGGAGAGAGGCAGAGAGGGAGAGAAACATTAATGTATGGTTGCCTTTCACCTGCCTCCAGCTACGGACCTGGCTGGAGACCTGGCTTGCACCCTGATTATGTTGCCCCGGCTGGGAATCGAAATAGCAACCTCTGGGTTCACAGGCCGGTGCCTTATCCATTGTGCCACCAGCTAGGGCCTACATACCAGTACTTTAATTTTTATTATAGTATGTAGATAACAAGGTCATGTGTTCTCCAGCTAACACAGAGGACACATGAAAGGAAATGGGAAAACATAATTTTTGTTTTTGCTGTCATCATTAGAGATTTTCATATTTTCTTTGTACATTGGACATCTTTTCATGTTTATTGTATGATGTTGATAGCAAAGTCAGATTTCATTAAGTTAACACCAAGTTAGTGAAAATGAAAAGCAGAATATTTTGCTATTAGTATTGTCCTAGACTTTTGTCCTTTAATCCTTTAAATAGTTAACTTTATGGTTATAAGTTACTTTAGAATGAGAAAGCTTTAAGAAGACGTATTTCATTTTTAGCCAGATTAGGTTGCTAATCTAAGTTTGAACCTACCCCTTCACTATTTATTGGTAAATATGTTGTGGTACTAATGCAGATGAATCCAAACAGCTGTTATATTTTGCACTTTTATATTTTCTATTGAATATGTATCAGTGAAGGCACAGCTTTAGTGAGGCGTGGGATATACACACATACATACACACACACAACACACACACAAGAAGTCACCCTTTTACATTGGCATTAACATTCTTCAGTCTAGGAACTAAGAAAACTAAATCATAAAGTCATACTGCTAGTTATACATATTTTACACTAACCCTCTCAGACTTGATAGTACTCTAGACTTGAACATACACTGACCAACAGAGACAGGGAGCGTGGGTATGGGGAATTGGAAAGATGAAACAAAAAAAGATGTGGAGAAGATTAATGCACTTGGCTCTTTATATTTAATTTGTAGAATAAACCTATTTTTGTCTTATATCTTGAGCTTAATTTCAACATAGTTACCAAAATAATGGAATAAATCATGTAAGATTGGGTATCTTTTTTGTTTTTGAGCATATTGATTAGCTCTAAGTAGTCCATCATTGTAGTTTATAAATCTCAATGCCTTGTCACTTTTAACTATGTCTGATATTTAAAAAAATTGATTTCTTCTTGCTTTGATTTTTCTTTTCTCTTTAGTATTAATGGGCAAAACATGAACTTCACTACGAATTTCTCCTAAAATTTTGATTTACAATTTACTTTCTCAAGACTCATTTTGAACTACAGAGATCTCCTGTAACCTCCTATAGAAGAATTTCAAAATGAGTAAGTTGACCTTCTGAATTTTGGGAGGCATTTGACTGAGATGAATAGATGTAATGTTGGCTGCTGCTAATGTATTAGAAAGTATTCCTCAAAGAGTTCAGTTAAACACCAAGCTCAGTGTCATTTGGTGAGGGGCGTGGAGAGGCATATATACGCAAACAATCATTTATAAACTTGATAGGACTGCTTGATAGTTTTCATTTATTTTGACTTGAGTAAGCACCAGCATCAACTCAACTTAGAAAAAGTAATGCCAGGCTTAGGATTTTGACAAATATACATTAGTGGATAGGGCATGGTTTTTTAAAAAATGGAATGTGAGGTACAAGTCAAAGATGTCGTCTATTGTATTGCCTATAGTTAACAATACATTGTTGTGCACAAAATATGTTAAGGAGGTAGATCTCATGTTAAGTATTCTTTCTTCAGGACAAAAACAAAACCACAAAAGAACACAAGGATATTTTTGGAGATGATAGATATAGTTATAGTAGCTCAATTGTGGTGATAGTCTCATGGGTACATGCATATGTCCAACTCATCAAAATGTCTACTTCAAATGTGTGTAATTTAAAAATATATTAATTGTACCTTGTAAAGCTAAAAAGGATGCTGATTACATATGCATATATATATATATATATATATATATATATATTTAAAAGATTTTATTCATTATTTTAGAGAGAGGGGAAGGGAGGGAAGCAGAGAGGGAAAGAAACATCAATGTATGGTTGCCCTTCACCTGCCTCCAGCTATGGACCTGGCTTGCAACCTGGTTATGTGCCCTGGCTGGGAACTGAACCAATAGCACTTGGGTTCACAGACTGGTGCTCAATCCACTGAGTCACACCAGTCAGGGCTGGTGCTGATTGTATTTTAAAGATATATTCTACAGGAGGAGGAGAAGACAATTAAGAGATAAAATCCCAAAGCATTCAGTATTTTTTCTCTATGTTTTTAAAAGTTTTTCAATTACATCTGATGACATTCTATATTATTTTATATTAGTTTCAGGTATACAGTATAGTGGTTGAAAAGGTGAAGGGATTAAGAAGTACAAGTGATTAATTATGGAATATTCATGGGGACTTAAAAGTATAGCACAGGGAATAGTATTGTAGTAACTATATGATGAAGGTTGTTGCAAACCAGGTCCCCAGCTGGAGGCAGGTGAAAGGCAACCATACATTGATGTTTCTTTCCTTCTCTGCCTCCCTCCCTGCCCTTCTCACTAAATATAATCAATAAAATCTTCAAATATATATATATATTCTTATATTAAATTAAATATATACTTATTAATATATTAAATATGTATATTTATATAGAATATATATTCTTATTTAATTTACTTTAAAGATTTTATTAATTTTAGAGAGAGGCAAAGGGAAAGAGGCAGAGGGGGAGAGAGAAATATCAATGTATGGTTGCCTTTCACCTGCCTCCAGCTACGGACCTGACTGGAGACCTGGCTTGCAACCTGGTTATGTGCCCTGGCTGGGGAATTGAACCAGTGACCTTTGGGTTCACAGGCTGGTGCCTTATCCACTGTGCTACCAGCCAGGGCTTTACATAGTCTTTATATATTCTCATTAAAGAGCTTTCTTCTACCGACTACTGATTCATAGGGGAAAAACTATTTGAGGGCAGTATAAAAGCAAAGATAAACAATTTATGACAGAGGAAGTGAAAGGAGGAAACGAGGTGACAATGGTGGGTAGATACTGAGAGAAGAAACATGAAGGGGAAGATGAGGAGGGTCAGGGCTCAGGCCTCAGCTACCTGAAGCCTTCCTTTTGCTTCCATCTTGGCTACCATCCTCCAGCTATTAAAAATCTTATCCTAATTCCAGTGTTGATACAGTTTCTCCAGACTTATCTTTTCCATCCACAGGTATTCTAGGTTCACATGGTTACCATGAGTATCACTGGTCTTCTTACTCCTCATTCCACTGTCAGTAGCATTTGCTACAAGCTTTCCTATAATACTCAATTGCTCCTATTTAGTTAATTCAAACACATTCACTGCCAATGATAATTCAGTGTCACTTAAACCAGGCAGTGTTCTAGGCCCTGAAGATACAGTCAATGAGATGAAGCCTTGATCCTCATGGAACTTATATTCCAACAGATGAATAAATGTGTATTTTATTTGTTATGAAAAAAAGTAGATAAAGGGGATAGCAGAGTATGTTACTTTAGAAAGGGTAGTCAAGGAAATTTTCTGTGTGGAGGTAATATTTAAGTAGGAATCTGAATGAAGTATGGGAACAAACCATATGTTTCAGGGCAATGAATACTTGGCAGTGGGATGAGTCAAGTGCAAAGGTCTATGTTTGGTGTGTTCAAGGATCAGCAAGAAGCACAGTGGATGGAGGGGGAGGGTGATAGGAAATGAGGTTAAGACGTAGTTCACAAAAGGCTAATAGGCCATAGTGAAGTCCCTGGATTTTATTCCAAATGTGATGGTAAGTCACTCTTAGAGGGTTGAGAGCATAGAGACAAAATGGACTCACTTCCCTCAAGAAATACTATTTTAGAAGCTGAGCTGCAAGGAATCAGGAGAGTTTCTAGGCACTCACACAGTTGCATTTATTAATATAAATACATCAGTAGGAATGAGAAGTGATTGTTCAAGGACAGCTTGAACTGGATAGCACTATGGAAGATCTAGTTTACCTTTGGAAGAGTACACAGTACTGTGATGGGTAGGTGGCTATTTTCTTAGAAATCTCATTTCATTGATTAGTTATTTCAGAGGCCATTAGAAGTGAAGTCAGTGGTGGCTAATCAGCATATATTTTTGTGGGCTCATTATGTATCAGACACTGGACTAGATGCTTTTGTAAATGTTAGGTTGTGTAGGTCTTTGCAGGTATTTGTCCCCTTATACAGAGAAGAAAACCGAAGCCCAGAGGTTCTATTGTGCCATAGCTGCTGGAAGCGCTTGGTTAATTGTCAGAATACACTAAAGTAGGCACTTTGCCTGAATTATTGGGGTAATTGCAGCAGTTTGGACCTAGGTATTAATCATGTTTAATTAGGCAATATGCTATTACATTTCTAAGAATATATTAAAGGGGTAATTTAAAAGACTTCTATGTTAAAACACATATTTTTAAATTTTCTGGGAATTAAAGGATATGTGGTCATTTTAGAAGAATTAGAAAACATCATTTTATATACGCACACACACACACACATTGTGACAGCCTCCCTGCTTCCTCCTTGCTAATGGCGCAGTACTATACTTTTCCCAATTTAAGCCGGTAAATTCTGGTGGTATTGTTATTGTATTTATTTAAGTAGTTGCAGAAGGAATGAATTTTGCTTACTTTCTCCAGTGTTACCCATCATTTAGACTTGCTCTAACACAACTTATTACTTGAAAATGAATTTAGGACACTTAATAAATAGGTTTGATAATTGAGTTTCTTTAGGATATGGAAGTACATCTCAGTCTACAATATCAGATATTTAAGGAGTATATATAAAAAAATTTTTTTTATAACTCAGTTTCTATTTTGGGCCCCTATTCTGCAAAGATTGCTGAAATTTTAGTGCTAAGGAGAATTTCTTACTTTTTCCTAGTGCTGTGCTAAGTGTTGGGTTGGAGTAGTGGGTCCTCCTAGACACCTTCATCTTTCCACAATGGTGGCAAGTGTAGAAATGTTCATTCTTCATTTTGTTTCTGAGGTTAGTTGGTCCTCACATGTTGCCACCAATTTATCCTTCATTCTTATCCACAAGGTTTTGGCTGGCACTCCTGAAATTTCTGTGCTATTGATTATATTGTAATTTTTATGTGGTCCTCATACTCCACTAAGATGTGAGGATTCCCTGATCGTGCCCCTGTCTAAGCCTCCCTGGGGCTGCATGGGGCCTGGGAAACTACTAAGCTAATTATCTTGTTTGCCTTTCATATTATCCATCCAATTCTGCATGATCTTCCTGCCTTTCTGAGTCTGTACCTAAGCCATGGGATGCAGCCTGCCTCTGTTCTCTTGTGAAAAGTGTCTATCTGTTCAGTTGTTCCTTTGACTTCAGTTTCATTCCTGTCAGGAAATCTGCTCCAAGTCTGGAGGGTAAGAAAATCTTTTCTAAAAAGATGTCTTAAATCTGTGTTCTGTGCCAGATATAAATCCATGGGCTGAATTTGACCCATAGAAGTGTTTTTTGTTTGCTGAGTATTTAAAATATTGGGAAATTTCACATAAAAATCTGAACTTCCAGATTTATCTTTGGGGAAAAATGATCTGGCAACAAAGGGACCACATTTTCATATAGTAAAAATCAGCTGGAGCAGCACAGTGGCTCTTTATAGGGTTTGCTCACTCTCGTCCCTGTGTTCTCTTTTTGTTTTGTTTTCAAAAATTAATTTACATATGATCTCACCTAATACAGGAGGCTAATGAACCAAACAAACAAACAAGCAAAATAAACCAGAGGCATGGAAACAAGGAATAGACTTTCAGTGTACAGAGGGGAGGGGGGAGGGGGAGAAAGAGGCAAAGAAGGGAAACGGTTGTATCAAGGAACTAATATAAATGACCCATGGACATGGACAACATGTGGGGTTGACTGTGAGAGAGGGGATAGGGAGGGTGGGGCAGGGGAGAGCAGTGGGGGAAAAATGTTATTCGCATGCTTGGTTTTAGTAAGCATATACTTTGAGTTTTTTTCCATTATTCTTTAGGCCCAGAATTTTGAAATTCATAGGTGAGGAAAAAGACTCTTTATTTCTGCTTTCTAATGTCACTGCTGTTTTTGAGGCAAGGTAAGCTTACTTATTGCTTGGTTGGAGGAAGAATCCAAGAACAATAAGGGAAAATATTGGCTTGTATTTAAAAACTGTTAAGCCATTACCGGACAATATCAAAATTTTATTTTACTAATTTACAAATGTTTTGTTAAATTGATTTTTAAATTCAGCTTTATTAAGGTAAAGATTACATAGTTTGCCAATTTTAAATGTATAATTTATACTGTTTTCCAAAGTGATGGTGTCATTTTATAGTCCCATTAGCAATGTATAGAAGTTCAGTTTCTCCAGTCTTATCATTTGGTGTTATTAATATTTTAATTTTAGTCACTCTAGTGGATACATTGTCTCTAGTTACATCTCTTTGTGGTTTTAATTTGCATTTTACTAATGAATAATGATGCTGAACATCTTTTTATATGCTTATTTTCCATTTCTAAATGCATACATGTTTTTCAGGCATGCCTGTTTAAATTTTCTATCTGTTTTAAAAAATTAGTTGTTTTCTTATTTTTGAGTTGTATGAGTTTTTATGTATTAGGGATCCAAGCCCTTTATGAGTTAAATCTTTCAAAAATATTTTCTCCCATTTTATTAATGTCTGTTATCAAAAGCAGAAGTTTTTACTTTTGACGAAGGCCAATTTGCTCATTTATTTTTTATGGTTCTAGTCTTTTATGTCCTATCACAAAAATTTCACTTAAGCTCACAAAGCTCTCATATGTTTCCTTCTAGAAATGCTGTTGTTTTGCTTTTACATTTAAATTTGTGGTCCATTTGGGGTAATTTTTATATAAAGTATGAGGGGTAGAGTTTTATTTTTTTACATATGAATATATAGTTGTTCCATGTGTCTTTGTAAAAGAGACCACTCTTTCCCTGCTGCACTAATATGATGTATTTGTTGGAAATTAGTTCATCACAGGTATATTCTTAATTTTTTTTTCTCCCCAGCCCATATCCTTAATTTTATTCTGCACCATTGATCTGTATGTTCTTCTTTCAGCAAGTATCACATTATTGTGGTTATGATAGGTTTAGGGTAAGTTTAAAAATAAAATGGTGTAAGTTCTCCAACTTTATATTAGATGTTTTGTGTTTTCACATAAATTTTAGAGTAAGCATGCTACAACATGGCATAATATGATTTTGATGAAAATTGTTTGACATCTATAGATTAGTTTGGGGAGAATTGACATCTTAAACAGTATTGGATCTATTCATCCATAAATATGTTATCTCTCTCTCTCTCTCTCTCTCTCTCTATATATATATATATATATATACACACACACACACATACACATACAGATCTTGGGCACATTTTAATAAATTTATTTCCAATGTTTTGTTGCTATTGTAAATGATATTGTTTTTTGAATTTCAGATTCCGATTATTATATGCAGAAATACAATTGACTTTTGCACATTCACCTTTTTAATTTAATCTTTATATTTTATTTTATTTATTCTATTCTATTCTTTTTTATTTTATTTTAGTTCCATTACCATTTAGTCCCCTTATACCCCCCTATCCCCAGTAATCTGTGTTCATGAGTCCTTTTTACCTTTTGCTCAAGCTCCCTCACCCCCGCCCCCCTCACACACATACTAGCTGTCACCTTGGTCTCCATCTATTGGTCTGAACCCATGTTTCTTGTTAGTTTAGTTTATTCATTAGATTCACATATAAGTGAAATCATATGCTATTTGTCTTTCTCTGGCTTAACTTATTCAGTATTATGGTCTGCAGGTCCATTCATACTGCTGCAAAGGACATTTTTCATGGCTGAGTCTTATTCCATTGTCCCTTAGTTGTTTTATTCATTCATCTACTGGTGGACACTTGGGCTGCTTCCACATATTGGCAATTGTAAATAGTGCTGCAATGAACATAGGGGTGCTATGTGCTTTTGAATTAGTGTTTTGTTTTCCCTTGAATATATTCCCAGAAGTGGGATAGCTGGGTCATCAAGCAGTTTCATTTGAACTTTTTTGTTGTACTGCTTTCCACCGTGGCTGCACCAGTCTGCATTCCCACAAACAGTGCAAAAGGATTCCCCTTTCTCCACATCCTCACCAGCACTTGTTGATTTATTGATGATGGCATTCTAACTGGTGTGAGATGACATCTCATTGTGGTTTTAATTTGCATTTCTCTGATGTTTAGTGACATTGAACATCTTTTCATATGTCTATGGGCTATACTTATGTCCTCTTTGAAGAATTATCTATTCAGGTCCTTTGCCCATTTTTTAATTGGGTTGTTGTTTTGGTATTGAGTCTTACACCAAACTTACAAGTTCTTTATAAATTTTAGATCTTAACGCCTTATCAGATGTGTTGGCAAATATGTTCTCCCAATTGTTAGGTTGTCTTTTCATTTTGTTGGTGATTTCCTTCGCTGTATAAAAACTTTTTAGTTTGATGTAGCCCCATTTGTTTAATTTTTCGTTGGTTCCTTTGCCTGGGGAGTGATATCTGATAAAATAGTGCTATGAGTAATATCTAGATTTTGCTGCCTGTTTTCTTCTACAATTTTTTATGGTTTTGGGTCTAACATTTTTTTTTCAAAGATTTTATTTCATTATTTTTAGAAAGAGGGGAAGGGAGAGAGGCACAGAGGGAGAGAGACAATGTATGGTTGCGTTTCACCTGCCTCCAGCCACAGACCTGACTGGAGACCTGGTTTGCAACCTGGTTATGTGCCCTGGCTGGGGAATCAAACCTGCGACCTTTGGGTTCGCAGGCTGATGCCTTATCCACTGTGCTACCAGCCAGGGCTATGGGTCTAACATTTAATTCTCTGATCTATTTTTTTATTTTTTTAAGATTTTATTTTATTATTTTTAGAAAGAGGGGAAGGTAGAGAGAAAGAGAGGGAGAGAGACATCAATGTATGGTTGCTTTTCACCTGCCTCCAGCCACAGACCTGATTGGAGACCTGGTTTGCAACCTGGTTATGTGCCCCTGGCTAGGGAATCGAACCTGTGACCTTTGGGCTCACAGGCTGGTGCCTTATCCATTGTGCTACCAGCCAGGGCTGGATCTATTTTTGAGTTTATTCTTGTGTGTAGTGTAAGAAGGTGGTTTAAATTAATTTTTCTGCATGTATCTGTCCAATTTACTCAACATCATTTATTAAATAAACTATTTCAGCCCATTGTATATGCTGCTTCATCTGTCAAATATTGACTAAAAAGGTGTGGCTTTCTCTGTGTTTTTATGGAAGAACCATGCTGTTTTGATTACTATGGCCTTATAGTATAGTTTGATATTAGGTAGTATTATTCCTCCAACTTTGTTCTTCTTTTTCAGGATCACTGTTGCCATGTGGGGCCTTTTGTGGTTCGATATACTACATTTTTGAAATATTTGTTCTAGTTCAGTGAAATACATCATTCAGTCTTCATAATAATTGTGTTGAATGTATAAATTGCTTGGGTAGTATGGACATTTTAATTATGTTAACTCTTCTTGTCCATTAACATGGTATGTGTTTCCACTTATTTGTGTCTTCTTCAATTTCTTTTTTCAGTGTCTTACAATTTTCTGAGTACAGATCTTTTACATAGTTGATTAAGTTTATTCCTAGGTATTTTATTCTTCTCTAGCAACTGTAAATGGAATTCTTTAATTTCTTTTAAAAATTAATTAAATCATTTGAAATCATTATTCTGGTACAGTTGTCCCAATATCTCCCTCCTTACCTTCCTCTTGATCATGGTGTATGATCTTTTTGATGCATTGCTGTATTTGGTTTGCTAATATTTTGTTGAAAAATTTAATGCCTATGTTCATCAGGGGTATTGGCCTATAATTTTCTTTTTGTAGTGTCTTTATCTGGTTTTGGAATTAGAATGATACTGGCCTTGTGAAAAGATTTGGGAGCCTTCTCTCCTTTTGAATCTTATGAAACTGAGAAGGAGATGTGTTAGTTCTTGGAATGTTTGGGGAAATTCCCCTGTGGATACATCTGGTATAGGGCTTTTGTTTGTTGGGATTTTTTTGATTACTGCTTCAATTTCACTAGTTGTTATTGCTCTATTCAGGCTTTCTGCTTCTTCTTGATTCAGTTATGGCATATTGTATGCTTCTAGAAATTTGTTCATTTTGGCAAGGTTCTTGGATTTCTTGGCACATAATTGTTCATAGTAATTTCTTGTAATCCTTTGTATTTATGTGGTATCATTTGTAACTTCTCTTTAATTTCTAATTTTATTTATTTGGCTCCTTTCTCTTTTTCTTAATGATTTTGGTTAAAGGTTTGTCAACCTTGTTTATCCTTTCAAAGAACCAGCTCTTGGATTCATTAATCTTTTTTATAGTGTTTTTTAGGTTCTATGTAATTTATTTCTAGCCTGATTTTCATTATTTCTTTCCTTCTACTCACTTTGGGTCTGTTTGTTGTTCTTTTTCAAGTTTCTTTCAGTTTAAAGTTAGTTCATTTGAGCTTTTTCTTGTTTTTGAGATAGTCCTGTAATCTATGGATTTCTCTCTTAGGATTGCTTTTACAGTGTCCCATAGATTTTGAATTGTTGTGCCCTCATTTTTATTTGTTTCAGGGCATCTTTGATTTTTCCCTTGATCTCATTGTTGATTCATTCATTGTTTAATAACATGTTATTTAACTTCAATATCTTTGCTTGTGTTTTAGTGTTCTTCTTGTGATCGATTTCTAGTTTCATAGCATTGTGTTCAGAGAGGATGCTTGATATGGTTTCAATCTTCTTAAATTAATTGATTTGTTTTGTGTTGTAACATGTGGTCTATTCTAGAAAATGTTCTATGTGCAATTGAAAAATATATACATTCTGCTGCTTTGGGGTGAAATGATCTGAAGATATCAATTAAATCCATTTGATCTAGTGTGTTATTTAATGATGTTGTCTCCTTGTTGATTTTCTGTATGGAAAATCTCTCCATTGAAGTCAATGAGGTGTTGAAATCCCCACTATGACTATATTTCTATCAATCTCTCCCTTTATGTCCATAAAGATTTGCTTCACATATTTAGGTGTTCCTATGTTGGGTGTGTAAATGTTTACTAGGGTTATATCCTCTTGTTGGATCATTACCTTTATCATTAAATAGTGTCCTTTTTTGTCTTTTACTATAGCTTTGGTTTTAAAGTCTGTTTTTAAAAAAATATTTATTATTTTTAGAGGGAGAGGAAGGGAGGTAGGCAGGTAGGGAGAAAGATATCAATGTATGGTTGATTTTACCTGCCTCTGGCTAAGGACCTGGCTGGAGACCTGGCTTGCAACCTGGTTATGTGCCATGGCTGGGAATCGAACCAGTGACCTTTGGATTCGCAAGCTGGTGCCTATCCACTGTGCCACCAGCCAGGGGTAAAGTCTATTTTGTTGAGTGTAAATACTACTATCCCAGTTTTTTCTTCCCTTTCCATATGCATGAGCTACCTTTTCTGATCCTTTTACTTTTATTTTGTGTGTATCTTTTGACCTAAGATGTGGCTCTTGGAGGCAGCATATATGGGTCTTGTTTTATTATCCATTCAGCTACCCATTTATCTTTTTGGAAGGAACATTTAAGCTGTTTACATTTAAGGTGATTATTGATAGGTAAGTATTTAGTGTCGTTTTATTGTTAGACTATTTTCCTCCTCCTCACCTTCTGTATTTCGTGGCTCTCCTTTTTAGCCTGAACTATTTCTATTGAGAAATCAGACAGTCTAATTGTTATGCTCTCAAATGTAACTATCTGCTTTTCTCTTGCAGCTTGTGGGATTCTCTCCTTGCTTTTTAGTCTTGTCATTTTAATTATGATGTGTCTTAGTGCAGACCTCTTTGGGTCCAACTTCTTTGGACTCTCTGACCTTCCTTGACTTGTGTGTCTTTTTCCTTCACCAGATTAGGGACATTTTTGGCCATTATTTCTTCCAATAGGTTCTTGATCCCTTGCTCATTCTCTTCTTTTTCTGGTATTTCCATGATGCGGATGTTATCATGCTTCCTGCTGTCCAAAATGTTTCTTAAGCTCTCCTCATTTAAAAAAAAATTAAAATTAAAAAAAAAAATTTTTCTTGTAGCTATTTGCTTGGGTGTTTTATTCCTACCTTGTCTTCCAAATCACTGATTCAAACCTCTGCTTCATCTAACCTACTGTTTATTCCTTCCAGTGTATTATTTAGCTCAGATATTGCATTCTTTATTTCTGACTGGTACTTTTTATGGCTTTTGTCTTTTTTTTTATGCTGTTGACTACCCTTATAATCACTACTCTAAACTCTCTACCTGATAAATTGTTTGCCCCATTTCATCTAGCTCTTCTGGAGAATTCCCTTGTTCTTTCATATAGGGTCTGTTTCCTTGTCTTTCCACTTTGACTGCTTCTTTGTATTTGTTTCTATATATTAGGTATATCTGCAAAAGACTCTGGTGTAGGCCTTTGTCAGATGCTGCTTTGACTGTCCCTGTTCAATCTGCCTGGAGCTATCAGTGATCCACAGCCTATGGCTCCTTCTGCTGTGCCTGTTTATGGGCAGAAAGAACCAGGCTGCACATTAAGGCCTGCTTTTATTACCACTGGAAATGGTCAGCTGAAGTCTCATAGTGCTCCCTGAGATCCGCCTACTTGTTAAATTAATCATTGATATAGCTTCAAGCTGTACTCTGGCTAAAGCACCACATGGTGGGGTAGAGTCATTCCTGTGGGCAGGGCTATTACTTCTTCTTAGTCTGATGCCATTTGGAGAGTGCTCTGCTTGAGAATGATGGCTTCTGCAGTGTGGGGAACCACTCAGCATAAGGGTCCTTCCAGCTGCTCAATCAGTTCTCTCTCCAGAGCCTCCAACCCCAGAGCATCTCTAGTCCACACTGCCCTCCACACTGCCCTCCTTCTGCTGGCATCCAGGGTAAGTGGCTGCAGTATTGCATACTTTTTTAAGTAGAGGAGAAGGGAGAGAGGCAGAAAGGAAAGAAACATTAATGTATGGTTGCCTTTCACCTGCCTCCAGCTACGGACCTGGCTGTGGACCTGGCTTGCAACCTGGTTATCTGCCCTGGCTGGGAATTGAACCAGCAACCTTTAGGTTCGCAGGCCAGCATCTTATCCACTGTGTCACCAGCCAGGGCTTATGTATTGCATCTTTTAAGAAGTTCTTTAAATCTCTAGCTATCTCTCCCTGGCAGACAGCAACCTTGTTGCTTTTCACAACTGAATGTTAACTGGGCTCTTTTCTGGCTCAGGTGCTCTAGGCTGGGGAGTAAAACTTTGGGTTTAGACCCAAACTTCTTAGGGCTAATTCCTCCAGCTACTGGAATATCCCTCAGGAACATCAGCTGCTGCCCATGGGATCCCAGCCAGCCCTCTTATGCCTCCTCTGCACTACCTACCATTCTCACTGGGCTAAAGTGGTTTCTTCTGCTTGGCTATGGTTATAAGGCTTCTCTCCAGCTAGTGATCAGTTGGTTATTCAGGATGATTTCTTTACAATTTAGTTGTAATTCCAGATTGGTCCTGAGAGGAGGTAGTGTAACTTGCACTTAGTCTTCTGCCATCTTGGATTTCTCTGCATGTTGATTTTGAATCCTAGGAACTTCCTTAATTTATTTATTAGTTCTGGTAGATTTTTGTTAGTTTGCTAGATTTTTGTATATTTCTTTACATAGTATTAATAATACATAATCATATCATTTATCAAAAAGGCGATGTTACTTTTTCTTTCTAATTTATCTGCCTGTTATTATTTGTTCCCTAGGAACCCTAACACAATGTTTAATAGGAGCAGTTAAAGCATATACCCTTGTTTTGTTCCATTATTAATAATAAAAATTTCAGTCTTTCTCCTACAGGTATGACATGAGTTATAAGTGTTTTTCTAGATATTCTTTGTCAGGTTAAGGAAGTCCCTTTTCATTCCTAGTTTGCTGAGAGTTGATTACGAATGGGTGTTGAATTTTGTCAAATGCTTATTCTGCATCTTTTGAAATAATCATATATATGTTGTTAACATGATGAATTACAGTAATTGATTTTTCAGAAGTTAGTATTCACATTTCTGGAACAAATGTTTTTTGTATATCTTTTGAGAAAAATTCACTTGCGATGTTAGCAGTTTTGCTTATTACAAAAAGATCCTTTTGTGGTGCATGTTTTAGTTAATATGATTAAGTAATTACATTGGCTGATTTTGAATGTTAAACCCACCTTGTATTTGTGAGATAAACTTGATCATTATGTATTATCCTTTTTATATGTTGTGAGTCTCATTTTGCCAAAATTCTGTTGTGGAGTTTTTGGCATTTCTTATTCATAATAGATATTGGTTAGTTCTTTTGTTTGTTTGTTTGTTTTGTTAAAAGACTTAAATGTAAGTCATGAAACCATAAAAATTCTGGAAGAAAGCCTATGTAGTAAAATCACAGACAGTGCTTGTAGCAATATTTTTGCTGATATATCTACTAGAGTAAAGGAACCAAAGAAAAAAATCAAATGGGATTATATCAAACTAAAAACTTTTGCAGAGGAAAAAAACCATCAACAAAGTGAAGAGGGACCTGCTGTATGGAAGAATATATTTGCCAATGATACATCTGATTAGGGGCTAATTTAAAATATATATAAAATTTTGTGTAATTCAATACCAGGTAGTGATTAATAAGTTTTCATTCATTTATAAGTTAAAAGAAATCCATGAACCCACACTTATAAAAAACAAATATAGTGGAATAGAATACCAACTAATAAATGTAAAAGGAATGATAGTGTTAGAAAATAACCATTTTGAAAGCATTTTAACTATTAGACAAGAATCATCAGTGGAAGCTAAAACCAGTTGGTAAAATTTTGTTGAGGACTAGGATATTTATAGTATTAAACATTTCTCTCATGAGTTACTCTAATTACAAAGGAAAAGCAGAAACTTTATTGTGTAGTAACCCAGTAAACACCACCTTAACTATTTAAGTAATTAATCAAAGTTAATATTGCCAATAATTGGACAAACCAATATCATGCGTATTTGATGCAATACACAGAGAACACAATGTTTATATGATATAGTTGCCAAAAATGTATAACCTAAGTCTACTTATAGGGACCCATTAGACAAACTCAAATTGAGGAATTTTTACAAAGGAAGTTGCTGATACTATTCATAAATATTTATGTTATAAAAGACAAAGAAAGGCTGATTCTGGACCAGAAAAACAAAAATTGCTATAAATGGCATTTTGGGAACAATTAGCAAAATTTAAATAATTCTATTGATCAGATAATAACATTGTAGCAGTAGTAAATTTACTGATTTTGATTACTGTGATAATGTAAGTGCATATCCTTGTTCTTGGGAAATCCTTACTGAAATATTTAGAGGTAATGGAACATAGTGTTTGTAACTTTCAACCAGTTTAGAAAATAAAAGATATATAGACAGAGAGAGAAAGAAGAAAAGGAAAAAGAGGAGAGGGGAGGGTTAGGAAAGAATGATAAGCAATTGTGGCAAAGTGTTAAGAACCTGGGTCAAGCACATACAGGAATTCTTTACTAAACTTGAAACATTTTGTAAGTTTAAAGTTATTTGAAAATGAAAAGGTACAAAAGAAACTGATGATGTGCTGGAGTACCATCTATGTGGTATTCCCCCTTCACTCACATTCTTCTAAAACGGACCCCTTAAGTGCCCTGAATAGTTTAAAAATTACTGCACTAAAGTGACCGTTCCTTCCACCAAAGAAAGGTGAGAGAGCAGCTTTACATGAAAGAACTGGCCCTGGCTGGTGGCACAATGGATAAGGTACCTGCCTATGAATCCGAAGGTTACTGGTTCGATTCCCAGCCAGGGCACATAACGAGGTTGTAAGCCAGGTTTTCAGCTAACTCCATAGCTGGAGGTAGGTGAAAGGCAATCATACATTGATGTCTCTCTCCCTTCCTGTCTCTCTCCCTCCCCATCTCTCTAAAAATAATAAATAAAATCTTTAAAAAATTATTTTATATAGGGAAAGGGATATCTTATACTAGTTGCAAGAAGAGAACAGTTGTTCTTTTAAGTATTACTAATGTGCAGATATAATTGGTAAATATTGGTATACAGTTAAAAGAACATGTGGAAAAAAATTGGCACTAGGGCAAAGTCTATATTTGGCTGTAGGGTTCATGAAATTTTAAGGAGACTGCCCATAGGTAGTATGAAGAAACTTATTTAAGTAGCTACAGAAAACTTGCTTTTTATTTAGGTTTATTTGTGCAACTGGAATGAGGCATAGAAAGGAGTAAAGTGTGGAAATTTTATTTTAATTTTATAATCATGGTAAGGGTGGCTGCTGTCACTAGAATGAAGAGATCATAGTTAACTTTAGTAGGACAGATGATGAAAAAAATGAAACAGGGTTGACAAGAGAGCAGACAAAGGAACAATGTGAAAAGCATCATACTTTGGCCATTTCAGCAGTTAGTCAATTCTATCTATGTACTTTTGGAAATGACACTAATAATGTAAGAGAGGAACCCACCTTGAGTTAGGTGTCATTTCCCTGTGTTTCCTGGAGTAAAGAGCACAATCCTTATGCAATATAGTACTTCAAGGAGAACAGAATTTGAAAGTCTAGAAAACATTGTGGAATACTAAAATTATGAAATTATTACAAGCATGTGAATAGCTTATAAATTGTTTTACTTTGACTGCAAGGGAGGGAATTCTAGTGTCCTTAAAGGAAAAACAAACAACAGAGGGAAAAATAAGTCATCTTCTTTTGATCTTACTTGTGAGCTAAATATTAAAATCTTATAAGTGATGAGATATAATGAAAGTGGGGAAACTAATATATAAGACATGAAAGAATATTATTTTCAGAACTACCACAATATATCAGAAATTATAGGAGGTAGTAAAGGTATAGATAGAGAGCAGCTAAAGAATGAAAATAAACTTTGTCAAAATCAAATAATACAGATATCAAGATGAAAAAGAGCAGTACTGCTTGCAATATACCAATGATTGTTTGCACAGAACATACGGTTTCTTGGCATTTTGGAAAATAAATGGAAAATGACTTCTCATTTGGGCAAAGGTGATATAGGGGTAAAAAGCACAATTGCTATTAAAATGGCCCTTTCTTAGATATTAGGGAAAATATAACTCAAAAATAAGAGGTGTTAAGTGCCAAAAGATTTGTAATTTTAACATTTGTAGGCATGGTATAAAAGTAGGTAGAATTAAATCAAGGAAGAAAGCATGTTGACACGAGAACTATAATTGTAGGCAATATATAGACAGGGTGCTTTGTAAAGTGCTGTCACAGAACAATGATCAATGCTGGTTGAAACAAAAGGGTAGAAAAATGGCTAATTTAATGACCACTTATAATAGTTATCGCTCTGTAAAATATGATAAGAAGGGCAACCAAATCCAGTGTTCCAGGACATAAGGTGGTTGGCTAAAGGAGTCAGGAAGAAGTGTTAGTTTAGTTGTAGTTTGCTTAGCTGCTCAGGTGCCCTCTTTTTCTATGTTTTATCTATTGATGTCTACAGACAGGGGAGCCTAACAATCTGCTTGCCTTTAGAACATACTGTATTTTAATGATCATAATAAATGCTTAACAATGTATAGCAAATAGAGATATTAGTGTTTCAGTAGAATTAATGAACACATCTGTCTTTTGATTGGTGTTTTCATCTAAATCATCAGGCCTAATGATGAGTTCCCAGTCAGAGATTTTATTAAAAAGATTGACTATATAAAATATCTGACATTTTATATTCTTGTAATAGATTAGGTTTTAAAGTGCAGTTCTGCCCAATGCAAATCAAGGTTGTTCTGACAAGCAATAACAACAAATAAGATGTGATTTTTTTAAGAAAAGATTTTATTTATTATTTCCAGAGAGAGGGAAAGGGTGAGAGGCAGCGAGGGAGAGAAACGTCAATGCATGGTTGCCTTTCACCTGTCTCCAGCCACGGACCTGGCTGGAAACCTGGCTGGAGGCCTGGTTTGCAACCTGGTTATGTGCCCTGGCTGGGGAATTGAACCAGTAACCTTTGGGTTCACAGGCTGGTGCCTTATCCACTGTGCTACCAGCCAGGGCAGACATGATACTTTTTATAAATAAAATAAAGTGCACACATATAGTGTATGAAAGGATCCAGAATATAAAGCTGGTTTAATGGCAATCAATTGAGTAGAATTTACTTGATTGTAACATCTTCATTATAGGCTGGAATATAGTATCTTACAAAATATCAGACAAATCACTCATTCTGGGAACAAAGACTTTTGAAGGCTGTCAGCTTACTGACATTTATTTCAGGCTTATAAAACGTATTAATCAAACTTGTTCACAAGTGGTGGCCCAAAGAAGGGTTATTTTATTTTTGAGAGATACTTTAAATAACTGAAGGGCACTGGTAACATATTCTTCATGAATACAAAGCTACAGTGTTTATTTTTAAATTTTTTTTTGCTTCAAAACAAATAAATACTTTTCTCAGATGTAAAGAATGAAGCATAATGCATGAATCTGTTTATTACAAGACTATTTGCAAAAGACCTAAGAACCATTCATTGAACCTTGAAAACACTTGAAAATATGGGTTGCATTTGCAAACTTCAGTGTATGACATAGAAATCTGGCAAGCTGCCTGGCTTCTACTTAAAGGATTGTCATTCTGGGAAAAATAAATTTCTCTAACTAGACAAAAGTCAATGTTTTCATGTTTTACTGCAATCAAACTGATAGAGCTGACAATTTAATGTCTCAACACTTAAAATATCTGTGGATAATCAGTTACCTCAATCAATCATAAACACAAATCCTTCTATTTTCGAAGCTTGTGTGTCTGTGACTAAGATATAAAACAGTTTGGTGAGTCCCTTCCCCCACAACACCTTATCATCTATTCCCTACCATCCTCCCAATATCCCAGGTTTATTTTTAGCTATGCAGATATTTATACTCATTGTACATCTGGAAATAAAATTTTAACAACTCAAGTGTGATCAAATTTAGAAATGTTTCTTTCACTGTCCTGTTTTATTTAATTTTCATGGGTAGCTTATAGACTGTATGCCTGTTAGGAAAATGTGGAAGGGCTCTGGCATTCTAGCTGAAGACATCATTATGAGTGAAAAAATGCTCAAGGCTTTTTCAAAGTGGGTGCTGAAACAAACATTTCCTTTCTCTGACTCCAGGGGATGCTGGTAGCTACCCCAAACAGACAGGTATTTTGGGGTCAAGTGGTATAGCTCTGGCCCCTTAGGATTTCCTGGCAAACACACCGAATTGCTTACTTCTGGAAACTAATCATAATGATGATAATGATAAAGCAAGGGAGGCAGTGACAACAACATAAAAAAGCTGCTGGAGGAATTGGAGTCCAGGAAGGTCTTGATTTGGCAGAACTGACAGGATCAGTTCACTAAGCTTTGGTATTGGTAATGATGGGAAACTTAGACAATTTGAGAAATCTGTTCCTATTAAAATATGCCATGGTGTTTCTGCAGCATAAGAACAAGTTTACTGGGGCACAGTATTCTCCTTTCAACATGGTAAAAATTGATGTGAGTAGTTTTACGTTCCTAACAGAGAATTACTCATAGATCCTCAATAAGCCAGTTTTATTTCAAATATTTTTTTACACAGACACATTTACGTATGGTGTATATATGTGTATAACAGACATACACATCCACTACCACTGCCTCCTTTTTTTTTTTTCTTTGATTACTTGGGGCTTTGCAATCAAACTAAGCAGAGTTTCAAGACCCTTGGGGCAGCATCTTTTAGTTCCCCGTCAGGCTAGGCTGAAAAACAATCAATCTTGCTCCTGCGCTCACTTGGCGGAAGTGCCATGACACGAATTGTGCAGTGCTTTGCTCTTGCCATGAAGCCTGGGTGACAAAACTTTTTACAAGAAGCTGACTGTATTTGGGGTTATGAATATGCAATGACTCTCATTAGTATTGAAGCTCCAGAGCAGGGGCTGACATCCCCCACCACTTTGAGTGGCTGCAGAATCAGCTAATGAATTGTCTTGCTCTTTCATGCATACAGTCTGTTGTTGTGGCTCCTAAGTTCCAAGGGGAGTTGCCTAGCTTGAGAAGGCCATTGACTACAGAAACTGTCAAGGTCTACTCTCGATTTTGCTAAATAATGTTTGGGTAATACTTAGATTTTTAAAATAGAAGAGCACTAGACTTTGCATAAGATAACATCCTGGATAAGAAAACTTAGATGAGAACACATCTATCTACTTATAGCTACCACTGTGTATAGGTGTACTTTCATCTTGCATCATTGTACAGTTTGTGTATCTATATATAGATGAAATCAAATCATAGAAACCTGACATTCTGTTTGTTTGTCTATTATTCTTCCAAATAGAACAAACAGAGATGATAGAAAATCTCCAAAATGAATAGGGTAGAAACAAAGCTATTTCATCAACTCTTTACCATATTCTTTCTTTTTCATTCCTGGGTCTCTGCCAAACATTTTGCAGCTCATACACATACCATCTTTCATGAATATGTTACTGATAAGGATATGTTTCTAGCCACTGATTAAGATATCTAAGCTGATTTGCAGTGTGAAGGAAGATGCAAAAGTGCTCAGAAACCATTTAGAATGGTCCCTTTTCAATAGAATAAATTAAATGTGTTTTTCCACACCCCTCCTCCCTTGAAATTTTCTTTCAACTTGAAGAGAACTTCTGCGGCTTGCTGCAGATTTAAAAATATGTACTGAATTGAAATGGATAATATATGTTAAAAGGTGAGGGATATATATTGTAAGCTGTGCAAATAAGGCAAGAAATACTAAGTCCTTATAATCAGATGCTTGCTCTGTAGTCATTTATTTAACCTGCAGTAAAAGTATTCCTTATAATGAAGCAGATGTAGAGCTTTAGAAGATAGTATTATTATAATTTTCATATTTCTTTGACCTATCACTAGAAACAAGAAAAAACCAAAGCCCAAGAACATATGCATATAAGAATACCAAGTATGAGTGCAACTTAAAATAAATGCAGTCTGACAAAAGTGGCTCAAGCATCATACATCAAACACTTGTTACCTGCACTGGCCTTAGTGACTGCACATGACTAAGAACAAATCAGTGATAAAAATCTCAAGAAAGATGAAATCAGTCTGGGCTTTTGCAAAGACCATCAGTCATTTTATAGAGCTGTAATATTATTTGCTGAAACAATCCTTGGTTTTCTATTTAATGGACACAATACACACCACACTCTTAGACCAAAGCCACCAAGGGAAATCTTTTTCTGTATTTTTGTTTTAATATTAGACACATCTTAGTACCAGTCAGAAATGATTACATGATAAGGTATTAAATTATTAATTTCATTCCTAAATTTGCATTCTTGTTTACTTCACTGTCAGATAGGGTTTAAGAAACTGTTTTAAAGTTCCTATATATTCAAAAGTAAAGTGCCTATACAATCACAAGAAATTTCTGATTTTTTAATTCTATTTTCCTAGGTATATAAACAGTTTAAGACAAAGGTCTACTTGGGTATGCCAAAATAGAATATTCAACTCATGAGGCACACACTCAGATTTTAAAATGTGAAAGTGTAAACAGATCAGCTGAAACAATTATATCTAAGCATAAAGTACCACTCAAATATAATGGAAATATTTACCAATATCTGTTACTATGGATATGAGAGTCACATTATAAGTGAAAATATTTTAATTTTAATTATAACTATGACAGTTTTTATTTGGCTCTATAATTAGCATTTATATCCTAGACTTTGAGACTGCTGTGAAAACATTCTTTATGGAAGGTTTATCCAAATATAATTTGGCACTTGTTGCCTTTATCAAACATTGTCGCCTAATGGAATAAAATGCAAAGAGCTTTTGCTTTTGTGTGCTTTGCTGACAATCATTTATTACCACTCCTTTACTTTATATGACTATACTACAATTGTAACAGCACACACAGCAATATGTTACATTGTGCTATTCATGTTATGTTAAGCTGTTCTGCGACATACCTGCTTTCGAATTTGGACACCTGCAGGGCAACATCAAATATACATGTGGATTTAGGTGATTTTTTGATTCCCCTTTTTACATTCCATAGCATACACACCCATAATTAATATCCTGACATCGTTTTATGATAACTCAGAATTGGGTTATCCTGTAGCAGACCAAGCACCAGGAAATAAGACACATGCCTATGCACTCTGCTCATTCAACAAATGAAGCTCCTTTACTCCTCCCTTCCCCCCTCCCTCCTTCCCTATCCTCCTTTCTCATAATAGGGAGGGAAAAGAATAACAGAGGAGCCTTTGATGAGGTCACCTAAGATTTTGTCTGCAGAACCTACTTTAATTTGAACATAAAGGTGTTGTGCCTTTTGGTTTAGTGTTATTTTATTTTGACTTATATTTGTAGAGGGAGGGCACCATAACTTTGTTTAGGGTCTCTAAAGGCCTTGATCTGAACTTGAATGGACCAAGAAATTTAGCATCAGCAAAAGTTAACTTATACATTTCCTTGTCAGTCATAAATGAACATTTATAGAGTACAATCTGCATGCTGGGAGTGGAGAGAGATGGATTAAGAAAACACAGAAATCAGGATCCTGGGTACCAGGAAGTTTGAGGTGTAGCTGGGATGGAAAATAACAGGGGGCATGATGGAGATTCATTCACACAGGACCAGATATCAATAAATGCAGATTGATTTTGTGCATGCTAAATGCAGAAATGTTTCACAGCTGCCGCTGAGGTGTGAGAACAGCTACAGGGGAGACAACTATAGAGACTCCTTATGTGAGGCAACTTCCTACCTGGATTTTGGAAATTTAAAGGTTTTATTAAAATGTATTAAATGTGGCTTTACTTGGAAACAGGATTTCAGTGTGTCTCAAACTCACTTTATATTGATTTGAATGTAACATTTCCTATGGAAGTGACATAATTTGATGTGTGTTTCGGTATATGGCGGGATGGCAGGCACTTCACTAGGTCCTTTCTTTACATATGCTAGTGCAACATATAACTCTGTATGACTGTAAAGAATGATGCAGAGAAATGTAGATTCCAGTCAAGATGGAGGCATAGGTAGACACGTGGTGTCTCTCTTCACAACTAAGAAGAGATACATCTACCTCAAAACTGGACACAACCAGAAGTTACAGAAAATAGAGCTGCATCGAAGTCCAACAAAGATACCAAGAAGAAATAGTCGTCCAGGCAGGTGGGGGGAGAGCCAGGATACAGAGGATGTAGTTTGGCTGTGCAGCAGCAGCAGGACAGCAGCTGTGGCCAGTCACATGTTAAAATTTTAAAAAGAAGGGGCACCAGGGAGTGCTCCCAGCACCAGATCAGATTGTCCAGCTTATGGTTCCAGTGCCAGGGTGAGGTTGGGGGGTTGGGGGTGCGGTGTGCGTGTGGATAAAACCACATTGTGTTAGACTGTGAAAACCAGTGGAGACTGGGGTGGTGGAAGAAACTGCCAGTCTTTCAGCAGAGTCCATTTGTTTTAAGGCCCACACTGTCCCATAATGTCAGCAGACCCACTTACTCTGGGAACCAGAGCCAGGGCAACTGCTAGAGAGGTGCCAGTCCCATACAGGATGTGGGAGAAGTGCCTGGAAAAGAGGCAAGTGCTCAGCAAGCAGCGTTGTTCCCTCTCAGATCCCTCTCCCACAGAAAGTGCCAAAGTGTGGTGAAATGGGTGGCCCTGCATTGACTACCTAAAGCTCCACCCCTTACAATGTAACAGGTGTGACAGCTCTACCTAAGACACAGAGGCAAACACAGGAATCTGTCAAGTTGAGGAAACAGAGAACTGTGGCCCCAAAAAGGAAACAGATCAAGGATCCAGTGGGAGAATTAAGTGATGAGGAGATAGCCAACCTAACAGATGCAGAGTTCAAAATGCTGGTGATAAGGATGCTCATAGACTTGACATATATGCTTAAGTATGGCAAATACAGAAGGGAAGAAGTGAAAGCTATGCTAAGTGAAATGAAGGAAAATACATACACCACCAATGGTGAAGGGAAGGAAACTGGAATTCAAATCAATGATTTGGAACATAAGGAAGAAATAAACAGTCAAGCAGTACAGAATGAGGAAACAAGAATTGAAAAAAGCAATGAGAGGTTTAGGAACCTATGGGACAACTTTAAATGTGCCAGTATAAAAATCATAGGGGTGCCATAGGAGAAGAAGAAGAGCAAGGAATTGAAAACTTCTGTGAAAAAATGATGAAGGAAAACTTCCCAAATTTGGCAAAGGAAATAGACACACAAGTCCAGGAAGCACAGAGAGTCCCAAACAAGCTAGGCCCAAGGAATACCACACCAAGGCACATCATAACTAAAATGTTAAAGGTTAAAGATAAAGAGAGATTCTTAAAAGCAGCAAGAGAAGAGAGTTCCCTACAAAGGGGTTCCTATAAGACTTTTGGCTGATATTTCAAAAGAAACTTTGCAGGCAAGAAGGGACTGGCAAGAAGTATTCAAAGTGATGAAAAGTAAGGACCTACAACTTAGATTACTCTTACCCAGGAAAGATATCATGTAGAATAGAAGGGCAGATAAAGTGCTTCCCAGACAAGGTAAAGCTAAAGGAGTTTATCATCACCAAGACATTATTATATGAAAGGTTAAAGGGATTTACTTCAGAAAAAGAAGACCAAAACCATGAACATTAAAATGATAACAAACTCACAACTATCAACAACAGAACCCAAAAAACAAAAACAAACTAAGCAAACAACCAGAATTGGATCAGGATCATAGTCATGGGGGTCATTGGGAGGGCGATGAGCTGGGAAGGAGATGGGGGAGAAAGGGAAAATGGTGCAGGGATTAGGAAGCATAATTGGTGAGTATAAGATAGGGGAAGTTAAGAACAATATAGGAAAGGGTGAAATTAGGAAACTTATATGCATAACCCATGGACATAAACTAAGGGGGTGGGATTGTTGTTGGAGGGAATGGGGGTCCTGGGTGTAGGGGAACAAAGGGAAAATAAATTGGGATAACTGTAACAACATAATCAATAAAATATACTTAAAAAGAAAAGGAATATATAAAGTGAATCATCAGGGTCACACGAGTAGCTAGAGTTTGGGTCCCAGTGTTTCAGATTCTAAAGCACTACAGCAAAATATTTTTAGACTTAAAATAATCTATGCTGGACATTTAGGCTTGTGGCTATTATTTCACAGGAGAAAAGCTTTTGGCCCAGAGCATTGTCCTGGTGCCCCTTAAGTGAGATGAGGTGGATCTGATCAGTTCTTCTTACTTATAAGGCCAATTTTGCATTACTGCACCTTAAGTCTTTTAAATGTAGGCTCATTGGTTTTGAAGTGGCTCTGTGGTGCAATGGAGAGCACATTAGACTTCTAAGCTTTGTTTTGAATTTATTCAATTAAATTCAATGTAGGGAACATTTATTGAATGCCTGATATTTGCCAGGCACTGTATTAGATGCTGGTGGTATAAAGACAGTCTATTTAGGGAGATATTGTAAATAGCTATAATACAATTTACTGAGTGCTATAATAGACACATATGCAAGGGAACACAGGAACATAAGGGAATAATTAATTCAAAGGAAGATGTCAAGGAATGCTATATTTGAGCAGAGCTTTGATGGACAAGAAGTAAGAATTTGCCAGAAGGGCCCTGGCTAGGTGACTAAGATGTTGGAGCATTGTCCCATACACCAAAAGGCTGTGGGTTTGATTCCTGGTCAGGGTCCATACTTGGGTTAAATCCCTGGTCAGGGCACATACAAGAGGCAACCAATTGATGTTTTTTTTGCTGATATCAGTGTCTTCCTCTCTCCTTTCTCCCATCCTCCCTTTTTAATTCTCCCTTTAAAAATTAATAAACATATTCTTAGGTGAGAATTAAAAAAAAAAAAAAGAATTGGCTATAAAGACAGAAGGGGTTTGATAATTTATTTTGGGTAATGGGAACAACACAAGCACATGCATGAATATACCTGGTATGTTTGGGATATGGTAAGAGTGGTAGATTGTAACAGTGGTCACAAAATTCTACCTTTTTCTGCATCTAACATCTGGCAATGTTGACATTGAAGACCCTTTAAAAATGGAGTCCCTTCCCTCATCACTGAATTTAGGTTGATCATGTGACTTGCTTTGGCCAAATGCAAAACCAGCAGAGACTTGAAAAGTGTTTAGGCATTGGGGCTTCTGGACTTGGAGCTGGACTTAAGGTGTGTTCCTGAGGAAGAAGAGAAAGGACCTGGTGACAGAGCTGATGTATGTGTGGAGGGAATGGGGAGTGTGAAGGACCTACTGAGTGGATACCATAAAGAAAGGGAAAAGGGGAAAAAGAAAGATAATAGATCTCTGGTTACACTTGTTGAATTTGTTAGTAGGTTATTTGAAAACAGAGGTCCACTAGGCATTTGCAGATATGAATTTGGGCTTAAAATGTTATTTTTGAAATCATCAGCATGTAAGTGAGAGATGAAGTTATAGGACTAGATAATGTCAAGAGGAAGTGTTTAGACTTCTCTGCCTTTTTAGACTTTTATTTTTCTCATCCCCAGATTCTAAAGGGATATGATTTACTGCATCTGGAAATAGTGAGTGGTTTGTATAGGTAAAGATTCTCATAGCAGGGTAGAAAGTGTCTGTGTAGTTTGAAAATTTTCCTCCAAATTATTTTGCACTGCTCTACCCTTCACCCCCTGTTGATTTAGTGAAATGAGGATAGGGCTGAGAAATAGGAAATTGTAAAAATGGGATAGGTTGGTCTGAGAGGTTGATCCCTCTAAGAGGGGTCTTCACTTTTATAGAAGTAAAAGAACTTTAAGATTAAGGGGCAAGCTGTGGCATTAAATTCTGCAGGTAAATCCAGTAGTATGGAGATTATTTTTAAATCCAAACTGGCTCATCAAGTATGTAGTATAGTACATGGCATAGAATCTGGGGATGAGAGCATGGTAAATATTTGGGTTTTTTGAACTATTTTGTGTTTGAAACACTCCATAAGCCTTAACTATTCAAGAAAGATAGGAGTTGTAATTGTACTGGTTTGGGCTCCAACCAAAATCAATGTGAGTTTTAAAAATTTTGTTTCTCTGTCCGTAGTCAGTATTTTAGAAGAGCACCTTGTTGGGCATCATAGTCCTCGTTTCAGTGCAAAGTAGTGTTTCAGGCTCTTTTCAGGAAATAATGTCAATCAACAGCCCTGTGGCCACTCCACACATGGTGCTAACCTTTGTTGCCATGGTTCCTGGGAGTGGGTAAGTTAGTTGCCTTATGATGATTTGGGTTGATGAAATGAATATACATGTATTTATTTGACTTGCATAACTGGAATACCATCAACTTTTCTGGTTCTCAGGTAACTTTTATACTTATTGTTAGTATCTTCTTTTATTATTGTTACTATTTTAAAAATGACATCAACTTCTACCATGCTTTGCCAGTAGTTAAGGAAAGGCTCCAGACCGGGACAGCAGAGTCTTCTCAGACAGTCATTTGGTGGCTGCGCACCCTCCTTAAAGTATGCTCAGCAGCACACACTGGTTTGACATCTGGCATTCACGACTCCTGTGAGATTGGCTGCCTTCTAAATGTGCCCTGAAAGCATCCCTGCTGTGCCCCTTCTGTCCTAGTGTAAACACACCACAGGAACCGAACAAGTGGAGACCCACTTTTCCCAAAGGAATCAAGAAAGCCCCACACCCAGATGGAAACCCGCACTTTGGTGTCCACCTTCAGGAAATTTGACCAGCTATTTGGGCAGAGGCGGTTGTCTTGTGGCACCCTAGTCTCTGTCTCCCTCCAAAATCCCCCATGTGCTCTGTTCTAAGTTACCCAGCTGAAGAAAATTGCTTCAGGGCCTTGAAAATGTGAAATAAGGGTTGTCTTCCATTATAGATTCATTAGTGCAGCTGGATTTAGTTATTTACAGTTGTACATTTGGCGCTGTATTTACTGAGGTAGGAGGCTCCTTTTAAAATTATTGAAGCAGTCCAAAGCTAATACATACATAAATAAATGTTTTCACTTGTTTTACCAGGAAGATAATATATTGAAATGATTAAAGAAAATGGGTACATAACTAGGAAGTTAAGACATGAAAATAAAAGAGGCAAGCCTTTTTCCCTAGCCGTCTTCCCAATTCCATTTTTTGCACCAGCCTAATGAATACATTTTAAGTAAAATCCACACACTCTCTTTTGCTCTCTGTCTTCCCACTGCTACAAATATCAGCTCAGCCCCTCTTTCAGATCCACTTCAAGGAAACACAGGCTTGAAACTCCCCCCAACGGTTTTGTCTGAACTGGCTGCCATTCTGCACGCACACTGGATCCAACTGCTAGGCGGGGACCCCAGGAGGTGAGTGAGCCAGGGGCAGCCAGCGCTTAGTCGGTGAGTCAGGCGGGCCTGGGCGGAAACAGGTAGGTGAGCCAGAAACTAACGAGAAAAAGAGTGGGTCGTCGCTAATTTTGATGTGGGGGTAATCCGAAAGACTCTTCTGTATGCCAGGGTATTTGAATATTTGGCAAACAGCTGGCTGGGCTCTGGGAGAGCGCTTCTTGATTTGCCTCCTCAGATGTTCAAAGATAAAATGAGGCAGCCGGCCCGCCAGCGCATAGCTCATAGCCTTGCAGTTCGTTTTGAATTTAGATTTGAATTGTGATATCAATGTCATGGTGGCACATGCTTTGAGAAAGTACTTACAGAGAATAATTGAAAGATTCAGCGTGAAGCTTCTGAAAGCCGTAATTTAAAGTTCCAGAAGCCTCCCTATTACTCTCGCCATTAAAATTTAAAGTGACAGAAGCCCAATTATGATAGTTATTTTCTTAAATAAAATCATATGTCTACCCCAAGTGAAAGATTCATTGCTATCCACTAATCTCTGTCAGGAGAAGCGATCTCGGTCATGTCCAGTGTCAGCCGCAAAGATGGCTCCCTTCATCCTGGGGACAATAAGCGACACTGGGGAAGCAGAGCTGGAAAGCCACCTCAGAGGAGCTGGACTCGCAGGAGGCTGATTTGCATGATAATTACCATCGTGGGTCCTCTCTGGTGCCAGCCTCTACCCTTACCCAGTGCACGGTAACTTTTAATAGCCCAGAGAAACTCGAGGAGGGGCTGCAGCACACATTTTGCGAAATCTAAATGACGTCAGAAACTGCTAGTTAAGAGAGTTCTATAAACCACACGGAGGAGTGGGAAAACTATTAAAGGATATAACTTTTGGAGACTGTTAACAACATATGAAGCCCCCCCACCCCCACACTTTAACTCGCAGAAATCTGTTTACCAGAAGCCCATATACCAAAAGAACTTGTTTACCAGAAGGACTTCTTTGATTATTGAAACCAAGACGTGGAAATAGAACAGGGTGGGCGTTGGCTATGGGAGATGGGGTGGGGGAACAAGGGATAGGAGGGGCAGGGGAGAGCAAAGCCAGGGGGTTAGGATAACTGTAATTGAACAACAATAAAATAAAATGAAAACGAAACAAATCAGGGGAAATACAGAAACATTTCCAGTGTAGACATTTCTTCATCAGTTAAAAGTATGGACTTTTAGGCAATGAATCTTTCCACCAATTTCTTTGGTCTGTTTGATTTTACACTAGACTGCATTGTGATTTGGGGAATATGGTGTAATGGTAGCTAGAGTTGCAATGAAAAATTGCACAGGGCCAGTCAAGCTTAAACTACTGTTATTTATGAAAAACTTTATTCCTTAGGGTTCTCAGGGATAAAGAAGCATGGCGAATCAACTAATATTTTGATGCATGGTGTTGAATGATATAGAGTATATATACATCAATACTAATCTAGGCAATGTCTTATAAATAATAAATCATATAATTTCTCAAAAGTATCACAGTGTGATAAAACATTTACAAGCAGGTCTTGGTTTTGCTGTTTTGTCATGACTTTAGCATGCCTCTAGCCCTGTGGCAGTTGGCAAGTTTAGTTTTTGTTGTCTGGCTTTAGCCTTAGAATCTCTCCACCATTTTACAGAACTGATCACATGATATGAACTCAAGTTCTTTTTCTTCACCTTGCCTCAAATCACTGTGGCTTTTCCTCTTTCTTCCATTTTATTCACAACTCAGTAAGAGGCACCCACATTTTCTTGTGTCCTTCATCCCATGACTGTGCCTAGGCTCTTGTAAATTATTTGGTCTTTTCTGCTTTCCACATTTGATATTTTTTGCTTTATTCTTAAAAAAACAAAACAAAACAAAACAAAAAACGAAAAACTTCTTCCCTAAACTTCCTATTCTTTTTACCTTGTTTTAAATTCTTCTTGTACACTTTCTTGCCTCTTCCTTCTCACCATTTACTTTTTTAAAAAAGATTTTATTGATTGATTTTTAGAGAGAGAAAGGGAGAGCAACATGATGTGTCACTTGCCTCTTGCACACCTCCAACCATGGACTGAACCGCAACTGAAGACATGTGTCCTGACCAGGAATTGAACTGGTGACTTTTGGGTCTGTGAGAAGATACCCAGCTCACCGAGCCACACGAGTCAGGGTTCACCATTTACTGTTTAACCTGTTGCAATCTAGCTTTAACCACCACTTATACTGATGTCACAAAACTGTACTCCTACTTGACAGACCACTTTTCTGCCATAGAAGGAGAGAGTCTTGCCTAACTGGTAAAGCTGGGTGGGCCAGTTCAGCTTACTGCCACCTTTTCTCTATCCAGAGAAAGGCTTGCCCACCAAGAACCCATATTCTCCCTGAGTCTGGGAGCCCTACCCAGCCTATCGTGGGACTGGCTTGTGGAGATTTGCAAGTCTACAGTTTAGATAGTGAGGTTTGGTTTGGCTTTCCCACTAAGCCACCTCCTCTATCCTGGCCTCAATTAATAATAAATGTGATATATATATATATATATATATATATATATTTACCTATCATATCATCTATTTTATTTTTTTATTACTTCTTAACTTATTCAGAACCTAGGAGAAGAAGGGGGTGTCAGTTTGGGGGAACTGCTTAGAAATCTAAATAAAAACAGTAGCATATATAAAGTAAAAAGTTAAAGTCCTCTCTTCCCAATCTTACTTTTCAGAGGTGCTTGGTTCCTTTGCACCCCCTCTCTCTTTCCCTCTTTCCCTGTTTTCCTCTCTCTCTCTTTGCCTTGTGAAGATGTAGCAAAATACATGGCTTTCTGTAAGGCAGGAAGTGGGTCTTCACCAAGAATCAAATCTGCTCATACCTTGATCTTGTACTTCCCAGCCTACAAAACTGTGAAAAATAAATGTCTGTTGCTTCAGTTACCCAGTCTATGGTATTTTGTTAGAGCAGCCTGAACTAATTCTTCCTGATTTTTCTATGCATGTAAAAATGTATATATATATATATATATATGTATATAATAGAAATATTTAACCTATATATCATGTAACAGAGATATACATGAGTATATATGTACACTTATATCTCTCTAAAACATACTTTTGTTTCATATAATCTGTATATACATTGATTTATGTATATATACAGTTGTATTTTTCCACAAATAATAACACACTACACATTTTGTTCTGCATCTTCCATTTTTTAAAAAAAGATTTTATTTATTATTTTCAGAGAGAAGGCAAGGGAGGGAGGAAGAAAGGGAGAGAAGTGTCAATGTATGGTTGCCTTTCACCTGCCTCCAGCTATGGACCTGGCTGGAGACCTAGCTTGCAACCTGGTTATGTGCCCAGCCTGGGGAATTGAACCAGTGATCTTTGGGTTCACAGGCTGGCACCAATCTACTAAGCCACCAGCCAGGGCTGCATCTTCCATTTTTAACTGAACATACTTTCATGTCAGTAAATACTGACCTACCTTGCTATTTTAAATGGCTGCACAGCGTTCTATGGTTTGGAAGTTTTTAATAAAATCTGCTGACCATTTAGCTTGTTTCACATTTTTGCAATTATAAACAATGCTGCAGTGAACCTGGTAGTGTTCCTATTTTTTTGTGAACTTATGCTAGTGCTTCTGTAAGAAAGGTTCCTAGAAGTGGAATTGTTTGGTATCTCATAAAGTTTAATTGATTAAGAACAACCAGAGACTCAGGTTGGGAAGGATTCTGAGAGAGCCAAGTTTATCCCAGGAAAAACTTCTCACTCTGACTTTGAAGAGTTCAGAAAATGAGACTTAATAATGTCTTCCAGTTACTTGAAATTGAAATAGATTGTAAATAAAACAATAAGAGTTACAATACTATAGCAAAGTGAGTAAGAAGTGAAAGTGAAAGACTGAATCCTGAAGTGACACTTTAGTGAGCCTGGGTTGCAAACCAATCAAGCAACACTGATGTAGGATTATCAGAATGATGGCAGCCTCAGATATTTGGATTCATTTACATTCATATAGTAGGGAAGTTTAGACTTTTATGCTTCATGTGAAATAGCAATGGGACATTAGTTTACTCTGAATGTCTGAAGACTGAAAACCTATCGCACAAGATGTTTCTTAACAACCTGGCACCTTTAAGCTTTGACCCAAACACCAGGAAACAGGTGACCTATTGAGAGTCTAGCCAAACTACAAATGATCTTAAATCTGGTTCTACCACTTATCCCAAGATGGATCAGATCTAAAAGGATAGTTGGGCTGTTTGTATCCCAAAGCTATTTCTCTTGTAGAGGAGCCCGTGATAGTTCATTTACAAGACGACCTAAAGACAAAGGAAAAATATCATGATGTAATATGACAGAGTCATGGGACCCTGACCACTTTAGATAACCCCTTCCAAAGCAGGCAGATTTTATTGAGAATCTTTGCTACACTGTGATGACCTATGTGGGAAACCCTGTGCATTATGTGGACTTGGTTGGCTCTGGAAACAGATTTGTACCTGACTGACTTGTACATTTTTCTCACTCAGGGCACACATGGAAGCACATCTTCATTAGAAACAAATGCAGAATGAATAGCAAAGATGACCATGTTTAATGGCCAGGAATTTTCACATAATGTGCATATTTATATAACACTGCAGAAAGGACCAGCCAGGCTATGTTAAAGCATTTCACTGCTCACCAAAGAGACTTGAAATGGACTTTTAATTATTATTGCCGATTTGCCATGGCTATATTCCTTAATATGAACATGTGGTTAGAATTAGTTTTCTTTAATTGATAAATTGAGCACTTAAACTTGTATGGTTGCACTTGTTGTCATGTACTGGCATATGTGCTATATTGTGGTATTTGCATATGTTATGTATTATAACTTTTTGCTGGAGTGCAAATTACAGGCACTTCTTATCTGTTTTCGTTTTGAGGTCACTGTTCTTCCACTCTTCACCTCTGCATGGCTTTTTAAATTTGTTAATGGAGATAGAGCAGAGCTAAGTGACTATTAAATTCTTTTTTATATACAGTAAAGCCCATTAAGATGGGCTTTACTAAATTTGAAATTTACGATAATGAGGGCAGGGCCCGGGTTAAAGTTTACTTTTGCATTGTCTCTGAAGGAAAACTTTGCCAAGCTAATAAACAGTATAAATACAATTGCAGGAGGATGGCACACTACTTTAAAAAGCAGTCTTCTCTAGCACTCTAGAGAAAGGACTTACAGGAGAAGTAATGAGGTAGTGTGAAAGAATGGCATAGTGCAGAGGCTGTGCCGCTTACCATCTATATGACCTTGGACAAATTACTTAGTCTTTCTGAGTATCTTTCCCTCATCTGCAAAATAAAGATAGTTATCTAATTTATGGGGTTGCTGTGAGGGTTACATTTAATGTATAGAAAGTGCCTGGCGTGCAGTATGTACTTCATAAATGGCAGATAATTATTACCTACCTAAAATAATTGGTGAGCTAATGTCAAATACTTCTCATTTTTCACTAGAGCAGGACTTCTCAGTACTTCAGAGTTTTGTTAACCTAATCTGAGGTATTGCTTTATTATTATTATTGATTGAAGGAAGACCCCTTTGGTGTGGTATTAAAGAACATGCCTGTACTTTGGAATCAGATTGACTAAGGTTTGAAAGTAGTTCTATCATTCATTAGCTATGTGGCCTTAAGCAACTGACTTAATATCACTCAGGTTTTATTTTCTAATTTGTGAAAATGGGGTGATAATACCTCCTGGACTTTTATGAGGACTCATGGAGATAATTCATGTAAAGTGTTCAGCCCAGTGATGTTCATGTAGTGTACTCTCAAACATCGCATGTTGTTATTATCATGATCTTTTTGAAAGCCTTTTCTTCAGTTCACCTAACTAATGAATTTTATCCTAGATATAATCTCCATCCTGATGAGAATTGAAAGTATATAAGTAAAAAGCTATAGGAAATGGCTATATAAAGTAAAAGAGGAAAATATGTTAAAAGTGGAAGCACAAGGCATCAAGTTTGGCTTGAATTACTAAATAGTCAATTTTGTGCATACTCTTTGTGTCCTTTATGAAAGATCTTTATGTTAGTCAAAAAGAAATAGAACTGTATGTATACATTGTATAAAATATAGACTGGTGACCAGATCATATCATTCATTGGAGAGAGAAGCATTAAGTCCATATTTAACTTTATTTTCATCTTGTTGCTTCCCCCTATGCTTCATATGTTGTACGGATGAGAAATGTGAGCACTATAATGTCCTGCATAGAGACTATAATCTATTCTCCCCTTAATGACAGGCTTGCACAGTTTGTCAGAATCCATCACCTCAATAGATCAGACTGTATTACTTCGATGACTGGCAAATTGGTGCCACTTGTGGTGAAATGAAAGCAGTCAGGTGTGTGTGTTTATTAAGTACTCTTCAGTAGGAGAAATGTGTTTTACTGAAAATTGTCATCCATGTTATTTTTGTAAAAGCAAGGAGTACTCATCTTCCTTTGGGAAGGCATAAGAATTCTTTTTCATGAGATTCTGAACTATTATAATACAAATTTATAACTATAAATGGGTTATAAAATCAAGGGTTTTTGTTGTTGTTGTTTTTGTTTTTCTTTGCACTGTATGTGTGCACAATGGAAACTTGAGATAAAAACTAGAGGGGGAAAATCAATATTATTGGGGTATGTGCCTGTGACCATCTTTAAATTGACAACCAATGGTTTAAAATATAAGAATTTTAATATAAATAAATTCACAAGTTCAGATCAAAACCTTTTGTTAGACCATGTTTTCTAAGATTTGAGTCAGAAAATGTTACCACTCTAATGCACACCATGTTGATTAGTTGTATTATTTTAGGTTTTTTGGGAAGCACCTAATGGTTAGCTGTTAAAGGATTAGCATGATTTGTCTAGATTTGCATATCAACAGGAACATCATTAATAACTAATTTTTATAGAATGCTTGCTATAAGCAGTTTCTGTGCTAGAAGCTGGGGGTATAATGGGAAGCAAAAAAATAAAAAATGATCCAGTCTTATGTTGCTAACAACCACCAGTAAAATAGGTATAAACAAAGAAATGAATTCATAGAGTTTAAATAATTTGTTCAAGGTTGTATAGCTAGTCAGAGCTAGAATTATAGGGCTCTATTTGTTACAGCAGCCTAATCTAAATCTGTGTTTAGAGACTCCAAAATAGAATGGCTTAAACACACTAGAAGGAGCTCTCTGATGAAGTGGAGCTGTTGTGTCAGTTCTGAACTGTGAATGCCTAGACTGTAGAATAAGGAGAAGGAAACTTCCATCTCACTGCCCTCTGCTGTCCACAGGTACTGGCTTAATTCACATGTATGAAGATACATAAGCATTATCTGTAAAGGCATTTCCTAGATGTTGGATTCCTACCTCTACTCACATTCTGTTAGCCATGCAAGCTGCCCAGGAAGGCTTGAAAATATACTCTTTGTGGCCATGTACCTCTCAAAATTCAGGGGTTCTATTAATGAAGGAAAAGGGGTGGTGGGGACAGTTGGCAGACTCTGCATCCCATGGTATTTAAGAGCATTGTTTGAAAGTGAAGTTTGACCACAAACTTAGACAAGTGACAAAAAAATCTTATGACTTTGGGTTATGCCTACATACATTACTTATTTCTTTTCAAGTAGTACATCAAGATTATATACATATGTATATGGTATGTGTATGATGTATTTAAATGTTGAAAATATGTGAGATATCATAATTATTACATGATTCTATAGTGGACTCTGTTTATATGCAAGTGCTAATTCAGAATTTCACTGTGGAAGAAGCCTACTGGCTTTCATCTTTGTCAGGAAGACTCACAAAAATCCCCAGGATTTGCCTTGTGTACATCCTTACTCTCACAAAGATCTCAAACTCAAAGATCTATGTGGTAAGATATGTGTTCTTAGAGAAATGGCTTTGTAGAAATAAAATTAGTCTTAAGTTTTCAGTGAGGCATGTATTCAATACATAAATCATAAACAACTCTGATCTAGAACTTCAAAGTTTCCTAAAATTTTTGGTCTATTCTAATAATTAGAATTTTACTAAATTCTAAATCAATTTACAAGTTATTTATTGAGAATGTACTTATATAATGGTTATGTTGAGATGAACCCGCAGATTCTTACCCAGGCATCTCCTGGAGCTACACATACTTGGAGGAGATAAGCATAGAACAGACCTCAAGTACATGCACATATATTCTTATTTGTTGCCTGGGGCTCCCCTCCCATGGTGTGCCCCCACCCATGAACCTTATGCAGTCTTTGATGAGTTCAGCTATCCACATAGAGCTGTCTTGCACAAATAGGCCTCCTTGGTCCCTTTCTCCTGGGTCCAGCTCTTTAGATCCCATTTAGCTAGATGAAATAGGAGAAATTCCAAAAATAACAATTAAGGTTTAAGTTAGAACTGGTCTAATTAGACTACCCTAAGCCTTATTTGGGGGGCTGGTTTTGGTGAGTTACCTGCCAAGTGAGAGGCAGTTCCAGACCTGTTTTGCCTCATTGACTACATAGAAGTATAGAAAAGCAATCCAAAGAGGGAATCAAGAGACAAACTCCAAATAGACCACAGCCTACAGAGGGAAAAATTTTAACCTTTTCTCATTACATCAAAAGCATTATCCCCTTTTAAAAGGTTTAGTTGAGTCTGGTAAGCTGAGAAAGCCACCTCCATGGGGGTTGGGGCTGAAGAGTGGAGTAAGGATAGAGAGAAGATGAAAGGAGAAATTTGCTCTCCTGTTACAGGTCAGTATCACATACTTTAGAGGTACCATAGCAGGCACAGGACTTGGCTCCTCTCCCAGTTCTCAAAGAACTAGTCACCTGCCTATGGAGCTAATAATGTACATGAATATATTTAGTGAAAACCAAATACTTAAACTGTATGATATTGGTTATTCCTAAGAGATTCCAATAAGGGATAAGTCAATGTGGATATGTTTCTTAGAGAATGCTACTTAGATCATATCTCAAATAAGTTGACTAATAAATCAGAGCTTATTAAGAAGGTAGAATAAAGAGGATGAACAAAGATACAGAATGAGCTGAGAGGGCAGTAGACCTTCATGCCTGAAACAGAGACTTTTATGTTGGAGACTAGGAAATGAAGTGGAATACTTAAAAAATCAGTCAGGGGTTAGACTATAGATAGTCATGTAAGATTAAAAAAAAACTAAGTTAATGATAATTATTTAATTTGTTATAGAATGAAGTAAGGATAAATTAATAAATGACTGACAAATGAATAAATAAAGGTAAATATTGTAAAAACATTATAGTGTTAGAATTTGTCTGGGTTGGCAGGAGGGGTTTTCTTTGGAGGATCTCAGCAACCCAGGTTACCAGGGAACAGGATAGAGACCAGACTAGGGGTGTGAGGGATGGGAGCCTGGCTGCACTAGGGTCAGCCAGCAATTCAATCCCCAGTGACCAAGAGGATATGATGATCTTGGGGCTGGTTCAGGGAAAGTGTTGGATCTAAGGAGAGCCAATTCAGTAGGAGGTTTGGGCTATTAGAATGTAGATAGCAGGGGAGATTCAGAGGCAGTGATATCATGGCAGTGGGCAATCTGATCACAGCTGATCCCAGGCAGTGGCTGGAGTCCTGAATAGAATCTGAGGTGGAGTTGTATCAGGGTCCCAGTTAAGTAGATTTAGGTCAGGGCAAGGCACAAGGCATTGTAGGAAATGGGAAAGCTAGTCAGGCCAGAAGCCAGTTCTGAAAGTTGGGACATGTTTGGATTTAGTAGGGAAATAGAGGGAGAGATGATAACAAAGCGGTGTGGAGCAAATACAGCGCATTTGTAGCCAAACAAGGAATTCCAGTCATGCTCTCTGGTGGGCTGAAGTGGCTTCTCTTTTTCCTGCCTGATAAGGGTGGGCTGAAGGTCATCACTACTCTGAGCCTTTTAAATGGAGAATCAGGGGTCCTCGCTCAGAGAGATCCTGGAATGAACAGCGAAAGTAAAAGCCCAGTGGAAGCAGCATCATGTCGCAGTAGTTGAGGCTATAGCGGAGGGGACCTAGCCATAGCTAGGTGGCTGTCATGTTCCAGGAGGAGGAGAACAGGGTCTGACCAAGGGGAGAGAATTTGGTAGAAATTCAGAAGAAAAGGAGATTGCAAAAAAACATTTCAAATTAAGAAGTAAAAGTCTTTAGTAACAAACTTGACGTAGTGGATGGAGAAGGAAAAACCTAAAATGATTCCAGGTGAATTTTAAATGTTCATGTAGTATGACATGTTGCTCATGTAGTATAACAGGTTGCTCATGAGCTAAAGGACATTTTAAACACATAAACAATTGCTTTGGGCCTATTCTTTTAAATAAATAAATAAATAACAAATAAACGTATTGGTACATCAATTAAGTGTGTTGAGGCGAAGTTTACTTGTGTGTGTATTGCCTTTACATCTTATGCAGTGGGTCTGCAATGGAACATTTCAGAGAGACAGTAGTCCATGAGCATGTGAATGAATAGAAATGCTTCTTGCAGATATGCCTGCCTTTCCTGATTTAAGATAGCGTTACTAACATACATGGGCATGGATATGACTGAAAAGCCTAAGGTGGGACCTACCTGGATCTTTCCATGCTGCACTCATAAGGGTGGGGAGTGGCTGCTGGTGCTGATAATGTGAAGCGTATGTGCTACATGCCTCTTTTACCCAGCGGTGGGCACAGAGCCTTGCTGAAGAAAGCATGCTCCTCTGCATGCAGATTGCTCTCCAGCAGGCTTCTCTAACTGCAGCCAGTGCCCAGTTGACCTCTGTGGTAGTACTGGTGGGGCACAGACAGGGACTTCCCTCATGTAGGGGTAGAATTTGGGATCTCGGAAGGGGGTTTATTCCTATTTATCAAATGAGGAAAAGGAAATACAGAATCCTTATTTTGGTGGTAAACCTTGTGTTGGAAGTGCACAAATACGTGGTTTCTGATTCTGTTAGCCTGGAATCTGCACCTGGAGGTGGCATGGATTTCAAAGTCATTATTTAAGGTAAGGAAAGAAAACTTTAAACAGCATCATCACCATAAAATACCCTGTATTTTTGTTGTATTTTTGAACCGTTGAGCTAAGTAACTTTAGTGATCCACAAAAGCCCAACCATTGTACTGAGAGATTGTTCTTAGAAAGGCTTGGATTAATAATTTGTTTCAATTTTGTTCACAGATGTACTGTCTGTAGCACAAGGGTAGGCTGAATACCTACTTCACTGAGTACCTGCTTCAAGTCAACTTTTTACATTTTCTTATTGGAAAACTAACCCTTTGAGAACCATCTTGCTCCCTTCAGCAAAAATAAAAACAAATCAAGACACTAAGATTGCCATGGTGGCCAGCAATTAATAATGTCGCTGTTCTGCAAGCAAGCTTTGACAAATGAAGTTACAAGACAACCAGAAATTGGGAAAGACTAAACCTCTCCCTTCCACCCAGCTGCTCCTTCAGTCAGTGCAATCCTTCCAAAGTAATTTGTATTGAAACATGCATTGCCTTTTCAACATAATAGAATACTTATTATGTGTGAATCACTGTACAGAATAGGGGAAGGAAAATGAGGGAGACAAATAAGATGTGGTCCCTGCCTTCAATGGATTTACAATTAGTTTTGAAGCATTATTTTTGTTGTCTTCTGCTCTTAATTGTATCTCTAAGACAGGAAACAGATGGAAAAGTGTATTTTATAAGTATTTTAAGTTCTTTTAATAAATTATAAAACAAAACAAATTGCTTAATGTGAATAATTCAGGAAATCTGAATTCCATTTCTTTGTCGACCTCTAATAGGTAGAATCCTTTTTGTTGCCTTCTATAACTATTTAGTAGGCCTTAGAGATATGAACATATACTTGGAGTCAATTTGAATTAAATTCTTCTCCCTCCTTTTAGGTGTATATTATCTGTTGGAAATTACATTGTGTTTGTACATTTTCTAGGCTGTGGGAAGGTGAATTACATCTGTTGTCTCAATAGGCCTCTTTTCCTCCTGCACCTTAGTGGCCTGCGGCTCCAAGTGAGTTATTAGCATGGAGAAGGAGAAGGTTCTGATCCAACGTGGGGATCTTTGCTCATGGACCCAAGATGGGGTAGGGAAGGAGCCAAGCAGACTTGGAAAATGACTCTGTATGAAAATGTGGCTATTTCAGTATTCATGGTGTTATCCTTTATGTTCTGTAAGTTGACAAACTACACAGTTTTTCCAAAAAATTATTTCTGATCTGGGAGTAAGTCATGATTTTTTCAGTGTTAAGATGCTGATATGGTTGTAGACACTAGATATTTTATGTGGTGTCTGTGACACATTTTAGTACGTATCAGGTAACAATTGACATGTCTTTGTGTTGAGTAGTGTCCATCTAAATTGAAAATGTGCCAGCTTTTTAACATTATCAACAGACTTCTTAATTAAGCTGCCAATACATACTGCCAATAGTACTGTGTGTCTTCTGAGAAATGAATTGTGTAAATGCTGTTTCTCTCTTTTTGAATAAATAATGTTGCTCCATATAAAATGGATCTGAAGTGTTCTTTGAATGGAATATTATATTGCTCCCTAAAGAATTTGATGAGAATTCTCATACCAGCCCTTTTTATTTAATTTCTAAAAACTTTTATTTTACTTCTCAGTAAGGAATTGCTCTAGTTTTACCAATAACTTTAGTTATTTGATTCATTTTTAATAAGTCATCTAACCCCCAAACTCCTGATGATGATATTATATATTTGTCATGTCACTTTCAGTTTGCATCAAGTAGATTTCAGGAAATCTGAGTTATGAAACTGTATTGCACTAAATTGTAGATAATTATTTTCTGTGGTGGGAGATATTTTTTTGAGGGACCATCTCTATATTCCCAGTGCCTAGTACAGTGCCTGGTGCATAGTAGGTACATGTTCAGTAGGTACTCGGTGATCAAGGCATGCGAAGTAGCTTTTTTCATCTCTGGTTCTTAAGGCTCTGTAAAAGAGTGGCCTTGCTAACAGAGGAGCACCTTTATTGATTGGTAGTTTACAATCAATCTACTTAAAGTGAGTCCAAGTCATTGGATACTTCATATATCATCTAATCCTCTACCTGGGCCTCTTAATTGCTGTTTTAAATTCAATAGTTCAGCCTAGTGATTTGTACCAATGTCCACTCCGCTTCCCTGGCCCTTGTCCCACTCTACACAGGGGCAGGACCTTTGGAGGGGCTGTTCCACTTCCTGTCTGGCTTGCTCATCAATGGAAGAGCAGTCATTCTATTCACTGGGTACTCTGGATGTTCCAGATACTGCGCTAAGTGCTTTGCATGGATCCTTTCATTAATTATCTCACTTAAACCTCACAACTACTTAAAGTGTTATTCACTGCAGTGATATGTATCTTGCTTAAATCATGGGGATCTAAATCCAGATCTCTTAGTTCCAAATTCTGAACTACTAACCCCTACCCTCTGCTACATCCCAGGAGGAATTTTCAGTGGTGGTGGTCAGGGGTGGGGTGGGGGCAGATCCAATATGGATATAGTCCAGATTCACTGCATTTAGTATTCCCCAACAGCAAACTGTCTAACAGACAAAACCCAGCACATCACAATTGCTTTAAGGATGGGGGAAGGCAGAGCAATTGAGAGAAAGCAAAGTTGGGAACAAACCAGTTTGAGTCCAACCTTTAGCCTTTTTCCTCATATGGTTTTGTTGTTGTTTTTTTAAACTTTCTTTCTTTACACGGCCTGACACCATGTGATAAATCAAAGCCTGACGTCATTGACCCAGAATCGATCCCCAAATGTCTTTTGGGGGAACATGCTTTAACTCTGGTTGTTGATTCTGAGGAATAATTGCCACCCTAGAAAGGTAATTACATATGCCATTGTTTATACACATAATAGGCTCAGAATGCATGTTCTGCACAGAGGGGGAGAGAACCCTGCTTGCACATTAGGGGTGTGTGCTCTGTATTGTGTCAGAACACCACAAATAGCATCCTAACGGCTCCCGATGACTGCTGAGGTCCTGATGTGCGTGTGTGCGCGCGCATGTGTGCAAAGGGAGAGGCTGCAGTGAGGAAGGGGAGGGGCCGTGGAAGGCTGTGTGCTGAGCTGAAATGGCAGTGATTTGCTTTTCCTTAATTTTTTAGTTTACCCAAACATCTTCTGGATCTGATTAATTGAGCTTGGTCTGGTAAAAAGACTGTTTTCTTCTTACTTGGCATACGCTTATTAATGAGTTCTCATATTTCTTTCCATCAAGGGCTGTTTACTTTGTGGAAATTTCAAGTGAGAACCGCTCTCCGCAACATCCTCCTAAATGCCCTGGTTTTGACCACCCCTTTAAGTAAAAGAAACAACGAAAATGGTAGTTAGTGCCTTTCCTCCCCCTCTCACTGTGCTTTCTGGTAAAACATAAATGGGATTTTGACCACAAATGACCAATTAAAGCACTTCATGCCTTTTCCCTTTAGCCATAAGGCAGTAGTTATCCTAAGTAAATACAACAAACAGGCTATTCTGTGGTAGTCTAAACTTAGTAACATACTTTTTTTTTTTTTTTTTTAAATCAAAGCCTTATAAAAACAAAATGTCCTGACTTTTTGTCGTGCTGCACAATGAAAGAAATACATATGTAGCTCGATACAGTGCTGAGCCTTGTTTGAGGCCAAAGCAGTTCATCCTGGGCTGTTCTCTGGCGCAGTGTCCAGCCCGTTGCACGACCTGCTTGTTAGGGTTTGACAGCAATGTTTCACCCAACAAAGGCCTGAGCAGCGCCCAGCAGCAGTGGAATGTTAGAGTGAGCACATTTCACACACAGATGTGCAGCCATGATAGCCTGCAAGAAGACGCAGGGAGCAGAGGGTGGGGGTGGGGGGCTGGCTCTGTGTGGCTTGTGAACGTGTAGGTTGCGGGCCAGTGGGAGGGGCGGCCAACAGTTAGCAGCGGGGACATGGCCCCACTGACCACATTTAATCAGCCCTCTGTAAACAATTCAACATTTTCATTGTTCTCTAAAAACTAATAAAGAGAAACAAGCACTTTTCATTCATCTTGAAGTAATTTTCTGTCAGGTTGGAGCCCCCTGTGGCCTCCAGCTCGTGCAATGCTAGCCGTGTGATACAACAACTATTGCAATTTATTTTACAAACTCTGGTCATTCACATGTCAGTTAGTGTTCACCAGGCCGGCATCTGAAATTGTGCAGTTAACGAGTTTTACAACATTTCTATCAAGAGAAACTGTTTAGCATAACTGACTCTTAAGGAGTTATTATACCTCTAAAAATCCATTTTAAGGGGCATTATTTAAATAAAATAGAAAAACGGTTCACTGCCTTTTAAAGGGGCTACAAAAAAAGTCCATCAGCTCCAGCGCAGTAATCCTCAGCTTAAAGCACTCTTGAGAGTACTTCTGGGAATTGTCAGCATAATGAAATGTTTTGTGAAATATCCAGATAGATTCCTCTACTCAACAATTTTACTGCACCATATTTATTTTCCTTCCAGTTTTTAAAGAAGTGAATTACTTTTTGAGAGGATGGCTCTATGTTGTATAGATTAACTGAGCGCATTATCACCCAGGTTGTAGGAGGAGTGACGTTTCTGTCTGCAGTGTCATCTACCTGTGTCCGCAGACGGGCACAGACGAGAAAGGCAGCCCTTCCCCCTCATTGCTTTAGCTCCAAATGGGTTAAGTCACAACGAGGCTCATGGAGTTTCACATTTTCCACAGACTTTTCAACAACTTTGGTACACGATGATGCTTGCAAACGCTTTCTTTAAACTTTACAGAATGGACTCTGTTTTCTTACCAAAATAAATAAACACAGGGGGACTGATACACATGTACACTGGCACATGCATAATGATGCATATTGTTTGCCTCTGGCCCATTTCAAAGGAGAAGCTATTGGACATTAAAAAAAAAGATTTTATTTATTATTTCCAGAGAGAGGGGAAGGGAGAGAGGCATCAGTGTATGGTTGCCTTTCACCTGCCTCCAGCCACAGACCTGACTGGAGACCTGACTGGAGACCTGGCTTGCAACCTGGTTATGTGCTCTGGCTGGGAATCGAACCAGTGACCTTTCGGTTCACAGGCCAATGCCATTCCACTGAGCCACCAGCCAGGGCCTTGGACATTTTTCTTAAGGAAGAGTAAATTCCACACAGTAGCAGAGATGGCCGATGACCCCAAACCAGTGAATGGCTAGAATCCATAATGGAGCACCATATAGCAAGCTGCAAGTTCATTTAGCAAATTATAATACCTAACAGAAGTAGAAGATGCCACATATAATGTAAATAGCTTAATGGTTCTTTCTAGAAGGAGCAAGACCAAAAGAAAAATTACGTTCTGCTGTAACAAGAGATATTCCATATCCTTAGGAGGTGTATCTATAACATGGCACATTTTCATTTTGCCACAAACGGTCCCCTAATTTCTTAGACAGATATTTCTGCACACAACTGTAATTTTCTGAGGGAGACAGGCAGGTGTTCTTGTGCCTGTTAGCTGTATCTGCCCATAAGAAGCACAGTAACATCCATGAACCAAATACAATTTGACATAATTCATGCCTTTATTACCTCCTACAGAATGATATTATTTCTTGCTGGCACATTAATGTTTCCAGCACGATACTGTCATTCCTGGAAATTTTACCTTCTGAAGTTCAAATATTGAGGAATGAGTTTTAAAACCCTCTAACTGCGTTAGATTTGGGGAAAATGCAACTTATTCCAAGGTCAGCTTTTTCACTTTCTTTTGATACATGGCGGTGCTGCAGAAAATGTTCAGACAATGGCAAAGATCATGTCTGAAAACTCTTACCTCCTTCTGACCAAAGAGGTTGTGCCAATATATTTTCATTTATGCAAATAGTATTTAATCAATTTACCATGGGGTACTTTGCTGCTATTCATCCTCTAGTGATGTAAACCAAGATGTTGACCAAAAATGTTTAAATGATTGCCATTTAATTCATTTGATATAGTTCTTAGATCTGTCCTAATATTCTAGCATCCAAAATTTGTTGTGATGTTAGATATGAGGTGTAAGTTTCCTATTTTACCATAATACATCACCACAAATTTAGTCGCTTAAAAGAATAACACAAATTTATTATCTGACGGTTCTGTAGGTCAGAAGTCTCATTGGACTAAAATCACTTTCTAGGGGACAATCCTTTACCTTGCCTTTCCTGGCTTCTAGAGACTACCTGCTTTTCTTGGCTTGTGGCCCTTGCCCTTATTTTCAAGACTAGCAAAAGTGAGATGAATCCTTCCCACATGACATCTGCCTGACTCTCTTCCATTGTCACGTCTCTCTCTGCAGCTGAGGAAAGTTCTCCACCTTTGAGAACTCATGTGACCACATTGGACCCACCCAGATAACTCAGGATAATCTTCACATCTCAAGGCCCATATCCTTCGTTACATCAGTAAAGTCTCTTTGTCATGGAAGATGTTGTATTCACAGGTTTTGGAGAATAGAACTTAGACATTTTAGGGGCAGGCATTAGTCTGACTACCACATGGAGTCTCTGAGAGTTCTTTCTCATAATATTTGAAGGATTAATAGCGGTCCCCAGCCTACTAGTCTCCAAGCTTTTAAAATCGTACCCAAAAATAGTTTAATTTTTTTGAGTGTGCACCCCTCAAAATGAGTGTACATTTTCTTCTAAACTATACTATTATATAATATTATATGCATTATTGGTAAAGCTTTATTTCTTCTCAATATATAAGTACATAAAACAGATTTTCTGATGGTTTCTTTGCACAGCAGTGCATCACCTTGGTGCCCCTGGAACTGTGTGCCCCTTATTTTACAGAAGAAAGAGAAAGAATGCAGTTTGGATTAGCTTGTGTAAATGTGGCTCTTTATTCTTTCTGACATGTAAGACTGCCAGGTAAGGAAGGAACTGTAAAGACTTTCTGGTCATCCCTGATAGCGTTTGGAAGTGAGGAACAAAGTTAGTTATTTTCTTTGCTTAAAGTTATTGGCTTTTGTAGTTACCGTGTGTGATAGAATAGAATGCAGCATGCCCAGAACTTCCCTGAAATTTGAGAGCTGAAAATTATAGAATTATAAGGCAAGTGCCGTTTTATATAATTTTAGTGATTATTTACCAAAAGCTCTAGAATAAGGCCATATTTCATCAGAACAGCCACTTATATGAGAGACTTAAAAATCCCAAGAAGCCAATCACTCAACAACCATTTTTAAACCCTAGTAGCAAGGTCCCTGTGAAACTGAGCTGGAAAAAAAAAAGGTGATTTTGCTAAGTTCTCTTTAAATCATATTTTTTGACTTTATAAAACATCTATATTCTATCAACTGCACTTGACTTCCATGGCATGTAGTCTTATTGTAGCACAAGAAAACCAGAAATGGTAACATAAGCTGACTCTGTTAAGTCTTCTTGTGTTAAAATTTGAGATGTTTTCAGAGCGGTCACCCTCAAAAATGGGATCTTGCCGAGACATGCTGAACACCCCCCTGAAATACAAAAGAGCTTCTGCTGGTGAAGAGAAGTAGGTTGCCACAAAAATGTACATCAATTAGGAAACAAGTCAATAAGTGTTTTCCAACCGCCTTAAGTGTCCCAGAGGCAGTCTGGGCAGTAGATTTTTATTTGATCTGCCCCAGGCCACTTGCATTCTCTTCCTGAAAGGTGGACAGGTAGGCCTCTTAAATCCTTCACTGATAGTTTCCATCAAAGATCTCAACATGTAACTGATAACATGTTACTGATTACAGTACAAAGCAGTTAAACACCGCAGCTAAATTTCCCCACTGAAACCCAATCCAGGGATTAGCGACAATAGGGAATCTGTTTTATTTGCATTTAATTTGTACCTTCACACTATTATCTCCTATGTTTTAGTTTCAGGAAATGTGGTCTCAGGCTATTAGAACCACATTTCATGCTGCTGCTGCACTGTTATTTGATCTCTATGGTTGGAAATGACTTACTGAAAAATAAAGCTGGCATACTTTATTTTAATTATACCAGTATAGTGTCTAAATAAAAAATGTACTTTATATTTAACATGGAGCACAGATTAACAGTTTTATGGGACATAAAATCTATCTATATCATTTTCTATTTACACATCAGTTATATATCTTTCTCTCAGCAAAACAAATGCCTATGGTGTGAAAATGAGGAAGGAGAGCGTCGAAGTTACAACCACATGGGCAGTAAATAACATCTTAATTGGTCTGGAATGCTAGAGTTTGATTTTTTTCCCCCTCTGCCTGCCTTTTATTTATTGATCTCTATAGCTTATTTATCTTTCCCGTGATTTGTACAAGTCTATCTCCTTTCCTCAATAAGCCAATCTATGGTGGTTTTATATTGCAAATCCCATCTGGGGAAATGGTCTTGTGAGAGAAGTGCAGTTGCTCCCGGAAAAGCCATAATTTAAAAGCTTTTGTAGAGGTAAGGGCAACTCCTCTGTTTTTTATACTTTGTCTTTCGGGAGAAAGAAGGAAGGCAGAGGTGCAGCTATTAGGAAGTTGCCACCAATGTATGTTCCAACAAGTCTTTACTCTCCACTTGTTTAGTAGCCATAAGAAAACAAAGAAGGGTTTAGTGTACACTGGGAAATGTCTTTTAAATGTTCCTCTACACGATTTAGCTCCTTGTGAGGGTAGCAGACAGGAATAGATTGTGCATGTCTAATACATTATATGTAAACCCTGGCGTTTCTCCTGTATGCATTTCTGCAGCTCCATTCATTCCTAATATCTTTTTAAAATAGCACTTTAGGATAAAGTACACTTCAAATGACACATTATGCTCCACAGTGCAGTTGAGAACTGGCAAATGTAACCACTCTCATGAAAGCTGGTTGGCAAAAAAAAAAAAAAAAGAAAGAAAAAATACCCAACACTTTTCCAGTATATAGACATCCATAGCTGAAGTCAACCCTGGAAAATTAGTGACTTTTTATTTTTAAATCAATGATCAATCCAGCCCTTTCAGTGTTTGTCGTGATTCTGTTTGGTTATCTTGATGTCACACAATATTAGAAGAGTGTTCTGAAAGATTTCCTCTGTTGATAGCTGAGGGAAAAGCAAGTTTACAGATGGCTATGCTATACTTAATGCTGTGTAAGGGATGTGCTTTGCGAAGTGATTCTATAAACATATTTCAAGAAGAGACTCTGGTACCTCGACATTACCCTAACCTTAACTGCCTTCAAATGAGCTAACGAAAACTGGGGACAGGCTTTTAGAGAATACGTTTGCATTGGGCATAATTAGTGGTTGGCAGATAGCACCACATCCAGGGGGAATCTTGAGGCAACTGCTTGGCCGACTATTAGTGCTTAATTTCTGAATGTCAAACCCTGCACATCTTAATTTCTAGAGAATAAGCTCAATTGAACTTGCTCCCCAGTTATGCAAAAACTGCTCAGATAAAACCAAGTGGACACCAATGTAATGAATGTGGTTATTAAATTGTTTCAACTGAAAGAACCCTATTCTTACACCATCATAATGGGAACAATTTATCCCCACTGATCGGCCGGTCTCTCTCTCTCTCTCTCTCTCTCACTCTCTCTTTTTCTGAGCTCTCTTTGATCTTGAAGCATATTGCGGTGGTGTGTCCTATTGAAAAGCGAAACTGGGGCAATTTTAATGCTTTTGTACCTTACCAGTGCTCTATTTTTTCGCTGTTTAAAAATAGCTGTTAATTATAAGTGCAGTTTAAATGTCTCAAGTGACCCAGAAATACAGGTTGGAATGAGACAGGTTGTGTGTCTCATATAAAACAGATGTACTTTCACAGAGCATTCTGAATTCAGCCTTCCCTCTGCATCCTCCTCTTGGGTTACTTCAATCAGGTGCTGAGCTGGTCTAGCACTGTGCTATAAAATCCCACACATTTGAACAGGGAGAAAGAAAAGTGGATTTTTTTTGGTACCACATAGAAAAGCCTGTTTTGTGTATTAGCTCCTGCTATGTGGATGAATATGGAGCTGCTGATGTTAGTTAATGGGGCAAAATCACTTTCCTGGGCAGGCAGGCAGGCCATATGATTTTCTAGAGATCCACTCTGCCTAGTGTGTGTGTGTGTGTGGTGGGGTGCTCTGCATTAAAAGAAACTGCAGTAGTGATAAACATATCCCTAGAGATCATTCTTCAGCTTGACTCAATAATACCTAAGGACAAATTCACCACCTTCTAGACTTCAGAAACTTGTGTTTTAGTTTCTTGAGAATATTTTGACCCTGGAGATGGTCATACAGGTGGTGCTGGTTTCAGGGACCCAACCTTAAATAATCCACATGCTTCCTCAGTAGAATCACACTATTTATTCTTTTAGCCTTCTACAGACTGAACAAATCTTGTACTTACCTAATTATATGTGCATGTATGCAACAAGTTTAAAGATGATGTTGTTTAGTGCAGTTCCAAGAAATGATTTCAAAGTTGAATTCAAAATAGGGTCCATTCCAATGATTGGGTGATTTTTTTTCCCCCAAGTTCTTTAAGACCTTTGGGACACATCCCAAAGCCACCTGAATTTCAACATTTGGACAGTGAAGGCATTTAAAACTTCTCCTTCTCCTCTTTCTCTCAGATTCTGTGGTCCAATTGCTCTTGCTACCAGGACAGAAGTATGTCTGGTGGGGGACAGGTTCTGTGCACTGGCTTCTAGCTAGAAATGTCCAACAGAGGAATTCTTCATTCCACAGTAGGCACATGAAATATAGCCATGTATTTAAGGATCCATTCTTTAAGTTCTTTCTAGAAAACGTATAAACGTATTAGTCAAGTTTACAATGCAGTCACTGATTTGAACATTTAAAAAAATCCTCACCCAAGGACATTCTCATTGATTTTAGAGAAAGGGGGATGGAAGGAGAGACAGGGAGAGAAATATAGATGTGGAAGAAACATCAATCAGTTGCCTCTCACGTGTTTCCAGACTGGGGACTGAACCTGCAACCCAGGCAGGTACCCTCACCTGGAATTGAAACTATGACCTTTTTGGTTATGGAAGGATGCTCCAACCAACTGTTCACACCGACCAGGATAAACAGTTTTTATAGCTAATTTTCCAAGTCAGTAATTTTAACTTAATTATTGCTTTGATTCTAATGTAATCATTCTAATTTGCCCAATAAGATTTATTCCATTTAGTGTTTATAATCTTGTGGCAGTCTCAAGCACCTGAGTTCTGGTCTCATGCTAAATAATTGGTTTATTTTCAGGAAGACTGGAAGTGATGGCCTCAGGTGAGTTTAAGAGAACCTATATCATACAGAGTGGGTCCTGAAAACAAATTCAGAAAAAATCTTTTAACTTCCTATCTTATAAAAATATTCTACTCACAGAGATACATTTATATTGCTATTGGAAGAGGCCTGATAACACATTTACAGACTCAATACAAACAACGTAATTTCTCAGTACAGCAAGTCTGAAAGTGGAACCATTAGGAAACGCGGTCTCCTGTGTGCGTAGAAGGAGACTTTGGGTCTGGGACCTTCCTTACCAAGAAATCAAGAGTCTTCACAAGCCTCTGCTGGACTAATCACCTTGCGTGGGCACATCTTTCTCCGTTTCCCACTTAACACAGGCTCTTTTACTTGAGGCATATGGCACCTGGCAAACCCCACAACCTCACAGCTATAATCTACCACCAGTGGGGATGGAACAGGGTCCTTCATTAGGGGGGTCAAGAGGTGTACATGCGGGCCGGTGGTCCTGAGGTTTCGGGGAATGACTGCTGGCCATGTGCAACTGATGCTCCTATAGGACCTAATTTTGCTCTGTTTCTTCTCTGTGCAAGTAAACTGCTATCCCATCCAGTGTCTGACTACAATGTGTTTTCCTTGGCAACTCAAACACCAAGGTGCTGTGGGCAGCTGCTACTTCTGGTAACAGGTAACAGATGACCTTTCTCAATAAGAACAGATTATAAGAGATATGGGTTTGCAAATATTTTTGATCCTTATTTTCTAACTAGGCTCTTGGTAGAAGTGGAAAGGACTTGTTTGAACCTGGGGACATTGATAGTTGCTGATTGATTGTGGACATTTGGTGGGCATTGGGGCTATGAAGCCCAAGTCTGGAAAAGAACCTGGGTAGACAGTAGGTGTAAGAATGGGTTAGTCTGGGTGAAACCTGGTTTAAGAGGTCAACAGGCCAGAATGAGAATGTCCTAGTTCTGAGAGCCAGGTGTGAGAATTATCCGTGGAAGCAACAAAAGAATGAGGATCAGAGCACACAGTGAGCTGGAAGCCAGGCTGACATTTAAGAAAAACAGAGCCTGCAATTCCAGATGTCCAAATGAGGACCCAGTCCAAAACCAGGCAATTGCTAACAACAAGGTGCCGTGGGGAGCGGAAGAAGAGTGACCAAACAGGAACAGCACAGGTATGAGGCCTCAGAAACAGAAAGGACTATGATGGATGAGGCTGCTTTCTGACTTCAGGTGCCAGAGGAAGGGCAGGACCTCAGTCAGCCATCCAGGTGGAGTGCCCAGGGGAATGAGTGAGCCGCTGGCTCCAACAAGGTGAGGGCTGACTTCTGGCTGGCAGATGTTAGGGCTGATGTGTTTCAGGGGTCTGCAGGTTGACTTGCTCGCTTTATTCTCCTAGCCCTAGCCCTGGGCCCTGGCTCCCTTCTCTTGTCCTCCAACTTCCCCCAAATTTCCCAGTATTATCCTGGTTCAAGTCTTGTCTCAGACAGGCCATCTCACATAAAGGCAGAAGGCCCTACACCAAGATACACACAAAGTCTATGGGTGCTGATGGGTGGTCTTCATTTTCCACTCATATTTATATTCCCTTCAATTAGCTTTTATTACCTTTGTAAGAATTAAATAAAAAAGAATTAAGTAAGTATTAAATAAGTTCATTTCTTATGTGACAGGGATAAATCCTAAATTCTCTTTTACTTCCCAATGCCATGACATGGGCAAGTTGCATTTCAAAATTGCAGATGATTTGTCTATAAAATGTGAACAGTAAGATCAAATGTTTTTCCTTCCCCCTTTTCCTTACAAAGGAGGGAATTTTCCCTCCCTGTGAGTAGTTATGAAGGAAAAACTGTTTCATCCTCTTCCTTTCTCACTTTTCCCATCGGGATAAGGAATCATTTATTGATCAGGCTGTTTGCTTGATCTCATTCCTTCTTCCTTTTGCTGTGGAAATTAATTTTTCTGCTATGAATTAAGCTGACAGGGATAGGTCTGGTGCTGATGGAGGAAGCCTTCCCTCTTAGGGATCTACATTATAAACCTCATTTGATTTCAAATCTGAGTCACATTGTCTCCTGTTTTTCAGTATGAAAATGGACATTTTCGTTTACATGAGTGTGATCCTCAGGTCTTGTTTCTTAATTGGGTCCACTCACAGTGCCCATAGGCAGGAAACAATACTGAGAAATAACAGCACCTATCTAGTGGGGAGGTTTGAAAATTGTATGTGAAGTGACTGGCAGATAGAGGAATTCAAAAAATGGAAATTGATAATAATGTTCATTGCCATGACTACTTTCTTACTATCATTATCAACAGTGGTCATGAGCACACCATTATCCCTCTGGGCTGGCAAGTCTTTTTCTTTTTCCTATTTTCCTCTATTATTACAGACCAGCATCCTTTTCCCAAAGACCTACCCTTCCTGTTGTATAACCACCACAGCTGTTTCCTTCCCTGGTCATCAAATCCATTCATCATCAGTGGGTGCAGAGCACTTTTCCTGGTCTTCCCGGGACTCTGAGGTTTGAAAGGCTGTTTAGGGATGTGGGAGAGCAAAACATGAGGAAGCTCCACCCTTGAACTCAGAAGCAGGAGAGGAGGTTTGTAATGATCCCACTCTCTGCCTGCCTGGGCCTGCTCCAACTAGCTGGACCAACCTCAGCCTCCTGCAGGAGGACAGAAAGGTATTGGCTAACTCAGCACTAATTTCTATCAGGCTCCCAGACCTTTTCTGCCCAGGAGCCCATCTGTGGGCAGTGGATTCTCTCATGTCCTAGACCTAAGCCTTCACCTTGTTCCACATGGTCAAGAGGCTGTATGTGTTCACTCTTTCCAATTATTCTTCTCAGGACAGGGCTCTCCCCTTCGTGCCTGTGCTCCAGGCTTCCTGCATTGCCCCATCACGCTTGCTGAGGGACTCATAGTCACCCTGGAGGGACAGCAGCCCCTTGCCAACTTCGTTCTCATCTCTGCCTGCCTCCTGCTTCCTGCTCACAGCCATTGCCTACCTTCCTCCCATCCCTGGCAGCCTGGAGCTATGGCTCCAGCCACCCGCCCCATTCCACCACACTCCCATGTTAGGAGCCATGCTTAGGTCCCATGCTTTTCTTTTGACCTTACTTCCCCCATTTCTCCCCAGCCCTCAGGGATTCCACCACACTGGCTTCCTCAAGCAGCACCTCCACCAGCTCTGCACTTGCTGTCTCCATGGCGTGGAACAGCCTTCCCCAGAGAGCCTTCACTTCATCATGTCTTTCAAGTCGCCTCTCAGAGAAACTTTTCTTTACCACCCCTAACCCTCAGTCACTCTTCATGCCTTTTCCTTGCTTCATGATTATGTTTATTGTAGGTTATATTACAATAGTTACCAGATATTAACTTATAGTTTTATTTGCTTGCTTGTTTATTAAATATATTTGCTCCCCACTGCAGGGTAAGCAAGCCTCATGAAAGCAAGACTTTCATCTGCTTTGTCTTCTCAGTATAGAATAGCGCTCAGCACAAAGCAGGTATTCAGTGAGTCACCCATGCCTCTGACAACACAATTCCATCATTCGTATAACCATAATTGACTATTAACAAAATTAAATATGATAGGAATCAAAGAAAAAATTTCATTTAGAGTATATATTTATACTCTTCTGTAATTATGAAACCATCAAATCTCTGAAAACAAAAAATTGTCTTTTTTTTTTTCTGGAAAATTCATTTGGTCCACAACCTGACCTCCGTTTATAGTTTATGTATAATATTTATTTATTTCACTTACTACAAATACACATGTAATTCACTGTCTAAATAATAAGGTGCTTGATTTCACTGTGCTTCTCCAGACTCTGGATATAATCTGCAGTATAGGCATTATAATCACCTTAAATAAAATCTGCAAAGTTCTGAGTTCTGAATATATTTAACTCCAAGGATTTCAGTCAAGGGAGTTCATACCAGTGTTTTCAATCTTTCCTCTCTTGTTCTCTTCTAAAGAGAGTAAAGAAGGGTAGAGAAAAATAAGAGGTGAATAGGATAAGGACAGGGGAAAGATGGGGAAATAGTTTGGGAGAATTTGTGGAAGGGAGCAGACAGCTGCCTTACTGGGTAACTTTGGGATCTCCTAAGAAAATTTTTAAAGAAGAAAGTCTTATGGCATATTACACAACACAGTTCCCCTAAGCTACTAACTCTGACCTATAGTAAACACTGCCATTATTTTTTAGTGCTTTATATACTTAGGTTTTTATTTCAGAGCATTATTGGGCTGAGATCAAATATAAGGCACCCAACATGTTTCTGGTTCCATGAACATTCATAAGAAATTGCATACATGCTATTGCTTTATACTAAAATGTGAAAGCTTCTGTGCATTCCTGTTCTGAGAGTTTTGTTTTCTTTTCAGAACACAAGAACATGGATATGTTCTAAGCAGAATATTAAGGCAACCACTTAGCACTTAGATACCTATAAGATCAATAAAATAAATGAATACATCAGATATAGGATGGCAGGTTGAAGATAAATTTGGGTTGGTGTTCATTTATTATTATCTATTAAGTAATTATACTGGGCAGGTGGTATGCCAGAATTTCACATATGTCAAATATTCTAAATTCTAAGGGAAACTTTCAATATTTATTTGCCCAGTGTGTTTTAATCAAAAGTTAGTATATTGTTCCATTCCCCTATATGGTATCTCTTAGCATGGAATAAATGACTTTTTTTCCTATGCAATAATTAATCCCCTGTAATAAAATATCAAGATGATTAAATATGTCCATGTTCTTCTGGACATTTTGGCAATATGTAAACCTGGCCTTAATCATAGTTTATCTGGGTGATGAGAAACTGTTTTAATATCGTCACTTAAAATTTTCTCACTGGCTGAAATGATTAAATCCTATCTTTGTAATACTCTGTGTGTTTCTAGTCCTTTAGGGTATGGTAGGCAGGAGTTGCAGAACCCTAATCCTTCAGGGGCATCTTTACCCTTGTCTTGAGCAGAGTGTGACTCTGTGTGAGGGTAAGAAAGGAAGAATTCATGCGAGGAGAACTAGGCTCCCCATGACAAATGAAAGGCCAGATTATGTTTGTAAAGTTAAAAAAAAAAAAAAAGCTAGTGGTATCTTGATAACATTAGATAACTGTTCTAAATTAACTTTAGTTGGTACTTTGGAAAATACAAAGATTTAATACACTAGTGGCAGGCACTGCATGGCTAATTTATACAATGTGACAAGAAAGCTAGCATTTGAAAACAAATTGGCAATTATCAACGTCATTTTTGCATCTCCTTTCACTCAGTCTTGAGGAATTATCTTTCGGGTATTGCCTAGGTAACAGTATTTCAGTTTCATTCAGCATGATTACTATTATGATAGCAAAGATCAAATTTCATTAAATCTAGACACATAGTACTTTTCACTTAAAAAATTCAAAATATTCTCTCTTAAAGAATACCCAAAGTCATTCATACTAAAAGTCATGCTAATAACAAACATTTTTTCATAACTTGATAGATATTAAAAAATTACACTAGTACCTACTGTGTGCCAGGTACCATGCAAGGGGCTTTAAATATATTCTTTTAGCTTTCACAATAATCCTGAGAATTGTAATGGTCATTTTACAGGCATGGAAATTGAGATTCAGAGAGGTTAAGTAATATGCTCAAGGTCACCTAGATAGTCAGCAGCAGATTCATGATCTGAACATGGGTATATGTGACTATCAAACTTTTGGGAGCCACCATAACACTGTGGGGAAGGGACAACTTTTTCTCTACTTTTTAAAGATTATTTTGGCCAGTCTAATAATTAAATCATCATGAGATAGATTGACAATACAAAATAACCAATGTAAGTACAAATGTATATATGGGAACCCTCTCACATGCATGAGAGGTTCAGAGACAGAAAGTTAAAATGAGGTCTACATGGCCATCTGAGCTAAGGATGAGGTAGGGCCCCTGGGGCTTCAGGGGGAGGAAGGTAATTTACAGAACAATAAAAAGAGCAGATGTTCAATATTAGTAGTTTACCCTGCCCTATAGATAGGTCATAAAAACTTATTTCTGGTAATAACTTAATATGAGCAAGTCCCCATATTTAGATTCTTTAAGGAAATGGTAAAAGTTCCTGTTGGGCTTTTAGGGTTTTGGTTGCCTTCAGATAAAAAATAATCCATATGCCAAAGTAGCATATCATGGGAAGGCCTGTTTTGAACCCCTTCAATACCATGCTGCCTTATTGCTCCATATAAACAAATAATGTAGCTCTTAGGAGCCATTCATATGTTCGGTGTGTCCCAGGAAAAAAATTCAGATGATGACAGAAATTGACAACCTATGAAATGTTCAACAATTTGTAAAATATAGGTAATGTTAGAAACGCTTCACAAGAATTAGAATGACAGATACCTTGCAAAACTTGCAGGTGTAGTTGCTAGGAATTTCTTAAAAAGATTTTATTTATTTATTATTTTCAGAGAGGGGAAGGGAAAGAGGCAGAGAGGAGCATCAATGTAGAGTTGCCTTTCATCTGCCTCTAGCTACAGAGCTGGCTAGAGACCTGGTTTGCAACCTGGTTATGTGCCCTGGCTGGGGAATTAAACCAGTGACCTTTGGGTTCGCAGGCTGGCACCTTATCTACTATGCCACCAGCCAGGGCCAGGAATTATTTTTAAACTAGAAGAGTTTACATATTTCTCTTAGTGCCTTTGTTGGGTTTCTTGTGAGACCACAGGTACTCAGTGAGAGTGAACCAGATTGGAACTTTGAGATTTGGTCACTGAGAATATTTCTCTTATCTAGAATCCAGCAGTATTTCAGGACAAGTACAAAAGCAATGATTCTTCAAACAGAATGAGCTTGGGTGCTCTGCATCCCTTTACTGCCCATGGCAGCAGGGGATAGTGTGGTGTGAGGACAAAGCATCACTCTGTTTCATTTCTTTAATTCAATGCAAATAACAATATTGATTTTGCTTTAAATTGTAGCACATTAAAAGAAGGCATGATATTTTGATACATATCAAAGACAAACATGTGTTTCAAGAATGTGAACACCACTTTGCTAGAGAGAATTTGCCATTCCTTTTAGATAATTTGCCATCTACTCATTCACTATGACAGATGTCACAGAGACAGATGTCAGCCTTGTTTCTGGGGTGAGTCACTGAGGAAAAAAACAGGACATCTCATTTATTACAGGAACACTCTTATACAATAAAAATATAATTTTAAAAGTTAATACGTAATTTAGTAATTTTACCCATAACCAAGAAATCCATTGTGAATCTCTATGTAAAGTGATGCACTTTCTAAGGTAAAATATTATCTGAACTTGCTTCAATCATTAGAGTATTTGGAGCTTCCTACAAACATTTGAGTCATTTTCATGGTGTTCAGCCAGTTCAGTATTTTCCTTTTAAAATAAGCTACTGGTAATAGTCCGTCAAGTCCAGGCATTTAGCGTCTTCAAATGATTCGTGCTTTCTTCCAGCACAAGGTGATTTATTATAGTCAGCTGTAAAACTTCTCCATTGCTTTTTAGCTTTTTTCTGCTGTTTTGTGTTATGTCCTGATTTGCACTCACCTTCTTTTTCCCTTGTAGAACTGAGCTGCCTTTTAGAAAGTGGCGCCCCTTATAAATATCTCCGTTGCTGCCCTGTCACTCCTAACTCCAATCTGTTGCCTTGACAGTGGGATATACTTGGCTTTTTCTAAAGTGACCGTGCCTTTCCACTCTCCAATTCAGAAGTAAAATAAAATATGTGAGAGTGATCTGATTAAAGATGGGGCAAAGGAAAGGACTGGCATTTGCTGAGTATATTTGGTATACAGTTGGTTCTTCCATATGTTATCTTAATTGAGCTAGGTAGATACTAGAAACATCAAATCCACTGCATTTATATGGTTGTAATGATAGCATTAGCTCAGTTTCAGGCTATTCTGTGGGTACCTTATGGTGAAAAATTTTATAACTTTGGTTTGGATGTCATGGAGAGAGGATGTGTTTGTTGTTCAAGGCTGCTACATGTTGACAGATTGTGGTTGGTTAGTGCAGTAGAGAATGAGGGTCAGAATATCCTCAAAACTGCTTTGTTTCTAGGTGTTGATATGGTGAGGGCCATGTGGATGGCATATGGACATCCTGAGGCAGCCTAAATTACATTTCAGCTTGGCAGGCTATGCCTAGCGGCTAGAAACATATTGAACAAAGAGCAAATGAGATGTTTAAATCACCTGGTTAACTGGGTATTAATGCATTTCCAAATATGAATGGCAGTCTCTCTTTAAGTCTCTTTGCAGCGAACCAAGTTAACTCAACTCTGGGGTCCCAGTCTGGTTTGTCATGATGTATGGACTTCAGAAGGCAGCACACTATGGCAGAGTGGTTCAGTGTGCTGATTCTGGAGGGCAGTTGCCTGGGAATGAATCCTGGTTCTACCACAGACCACTCTTGTGACGTTGGATAAGACACTGAACCTCTCATAAACTCAGGTCTTCCCAACTGTAAAAGGAGTACAATAATAGCACCTACAAGGCATGTAAAGTACAAAGCACAATGCCTGGGACACTGTTGTGATCAGTGGTCATTGCTGTCATCATCGTTGTCACCATCATTATCATAGGAATAATAATTATTACTTTAAAAGATTTCATTTATTCATTCTCAGAGAGAGGGAGAGGGAGGGAGACAGACAGGGAGAAAAACATGGATGTGCAAGAGAAACATCGATCAGGCTGTCTCTCGCATATACTTAACCTGGGACCTGGCTCACAAGCCAGACCTAGAATTGCTCTGACCAGGAATTGAAGCAGCAACCCTTCTTTTTACAGAACAACATTTAACCCACTGAGCCATGCTGGTGAGGGCTCTTTTAAGGCCAGAGCCCCAATAAGAATAAATCAACATTGTAATTTCAATTAGGCAAGCTGTGTTAACGTTGTATCTTAACTTTCCATATAATGCTAATTTATGCATTTAATAATCTTAATTGTCAGGAAAATTTTCCTCCTTTTTAACCTAAATCCTGAATGCTATAGATAGGTTCTCATTCCTCTTGAACTACCCACGGAGATTGTTTTCCTTAGAGTCTTCATTTTCGATAAAATTTTTTCCATCCTTCCCAGAAGGCCCAAATTTCATTAGATTTTTGGAGGACAAGGAGTGTAAGTTAAACTCTTGCAATAGACCCATTTTTGTCTATTTTGTCACCTCAAGTAAATTCTTTAGAAAAAAATGAGTTCTTTTCCTTTATTATTCATGGCCATTTTATAATTGAGTGATCCATATGGATTTAAGCATGTCACAAAATCATTCTTTGGCAAGGGAAGTTTTCCTGAAAAACAAAGTTAAATCTATTTAATAGGTTATGTTGGAAAAGAGAAAAAAGAAAGTCATCTTGGCCCAAGATTTTGTTTTGGGCACATTTGGAGGACAAAGTTATTTTACAGGAACTAGTTTCACTTTCCTTATTTTTTCCTTAATGGGGTTGCATAATTCATGTTCATGTTAAGTATTATTAAAATAAATGTAACTATTTTAAAGTTGATAAGCACATAAATTCTTTTCTTTCAGTGGAAACATGTATGATGTGAAAAATTTCACTGTCAGGCAATTCATATCAGTGTAGACAGGTCTTATAAGATGCCTCCTTATTTCAGTCACAAATCAGAAGGGCTCCGTGCTGTACTGCAGGGAAGACGTGTTCATGCATTATCAATCCTGTCTTTCACATTCTAGAAATTATAACTGGGAATCTCAGGTAGTTTTGAAAGCTTTTTCAAATTATCAAATGCTTTAGACTAGAGCTTTTCAAACTTTAATACGTGGAGGAATCACACAGTGGATCTTGTTAGAATGCAGATTCTGTGTTAGCAGGTCTGGGTGGAGCCCGAGATTCTACATTTCTAACAGGTCTCAGGTGATGCGAATGCCTTGGCCCTGGACTCAAAGTAGCAAGACTTTGTGCTTTCCATCCTTTTTGTGACTTCTACCCATCTCAGAAACTCTGGGGAGTTTTCCATACCCAAAAATGGGGGAGTAACTGAAGTCATCAAAAGGGATAATAAAATAAATAATCATATAAATATATGTGAGTATTAGAATAAGCCATTGAATCACTATAATTCATGCTCTCTTAGGATAAGTGGGTTTGAGTCAGCTCTTCTGCACTATGGGTCCTTCCTCCCATGGCTCATTACTCCCTATTACTATTACTACTATTTTGCCTTTGCTGTTTGTATGTCTTGTTTCTTTTGTAACAAACACCCAAATACCCAAGTATTGCTTGGTTCAATTTTGTTTCAAGTTAAAAAAAAAAAAAAAGTAGCCTCTCCCTTAGATGGTTTAAAAGAAGTTTCGAGGGAAATTAATGAGTAATCTCTACTATTATGGGAATAATAGTAAGTTTTATAGCTTCAAAGGGTTCTGGAAAGAATAATTAAAGGAGCACTGTTCTGAGTTGCTCTTGCTTTTTGAAAGAAAGGCTGCTGTGGGGTTGCAGCATGCACAGGGGTTGGTGGAAGACTATCACAGTGTTTACTGACACACCGAAAGGGAGGTAGCTGCTGGTAGTCAAGATATGTGAAAGAAATAAAGATGGGTGTCAGTACAAATAAAGTTAAGAGGTGCAGAAGGATATTTGTCCAGGAAGCTAGAACAAGATTCAGGGGAACCTCAAGGTCTTTTGTTCTTTCATATGAGTATATATGAGTTAAAAAAAAAAAAAAAAACAAAAAAACCTGTGGCATTTTCTTAGTCCAATATAAATGGTTGGCCACATTGCCATGCACTGTGAATCTCTAGCCAAGTAGTTTATTTTTCTTGTGGCTACTATTATTTTTGTTTGCTAATGTGGGGGGAAAAACCTAAGTGTTTTTCCTAAGGAAGCATAATATTAGATTATGGGCTGTTTGGTATTATCCATTTGAGCTGGTAAAACAAAAACACCATAGACGGGTAACTGAGGCATGGAACTTAAGAAGCAGACAGCCCTTTGTTTAAGTTTGTAATCATCACAAAGCAATGTGTGTCTTCTTCTCCAGCTGTGGGATAAAATTTAGGACACATATTGGTTTATCTCTTTTCTTCCATTTCTTTTTAAACCCATGGTCTTTTTTCATTTAAGTTGGACTCTTGTGGCATCTGCTGCTTCATGGTAGTCATGGGAAATGAATCAATATCTTGGCTTTTGAGATTTAGAAAGATCTAGGCACACGATAAGATGATTTGAAAGACTAGTAACAATTTTTCATTATTGGAGCCTGGATCCTTCCTCATCTTGTAATATTTACTGGTGAGGGAGGGGCCCTGTATATAAGAGAAGAGAATCAGGCTGAAGCTGGAGGGATGTTGGTGGGTCCTGAGGTGGGGCTTCTTGGATTGAAACCTTATGAGTGAAAGCCACCAATAGAGTACCATATTGGTTTGGAAAGCCAAGAAGAAGACTTTTCCGGGAAGAGTTCGGAAAAGTAGCAAGATTTTTTTCATGACAGGGAGGAACTGTTCCATGAGAGGGAGAAAGAAGGGACCTTTCTCTTCTGAATACAAGATGCCTATGGTGCTTTAAACACCCCAGCCTGGCTTGGAGACCCACTGATTGATTTTCTAGTCAGAGGAAACTGCTGGACCTGCCCAAAGAACAAAGGTACCTGGAAAGAGTGGTGCAGCCAAGATGGGAAAGGGAAGACATGGTGATCTCTATGAGAGCAAAGTCTGGGTATGCTAGTGGAGAGAAGCTGATGACCGGAGATCAGAAATCTACCTTACCTCGATACACTATGATAATATATGACTTTTGAATTCAGACATAAGCTCCAGACAGGTGTACAATAAGGGAATTCTGTATTCACTAATGGTAAATTTTGCCCCTTGGTGAAATAAGATTTTAAAATAGAAATTAAGCTCTATAAAAATCAAACAGTTCTATCTTCTTTATATCCATGTTTTGCCTGACACTTGTTCTTGCTACATTGCAAAAGACCTCACCATGCCCTTTGCTTAGAAGTTTTAGAAAATCCAGTAAGGCAGGGAAAAAAAAACCCACACAAACACAATGACTAAATTTAGGTGAAATCAAATCAATGGGAAAAGCAATTTTTAAATTCAAGCAGTCCTCACTTTGCGTGGTTCAGATACAATGAATTTCAGTTATCACAGTTTAGTCAGACAGCAGCAGTTCCACAACAACATGGCTCCAATTTCAATTACCATGGCTTATTAACCAAGAGTAGTTGTCTAAAACAAACTTTGCTGCTAGCTTTTCAGTACACAAATCATGACAAAAAAACAGATGCACATCATGCTCAGTGACCAATTGCATCATTTTATTCAGTGCCTTTTGGTGATTGGTCACTGTGCGTCTGTTCTTCAGTTTGTCATTTTGTGCATGGAAATCAAAGTGTGAGAGGTGTTGTCTCTTAACCTCCCAGTGCTAAACTCACATGACATTCAATAAAAAGAGAGAATTGAAACAGGGAATTGGCAACGAAGATAAAAGTGCAGAAAATAAATAAAAACTGGTAACTTTGAGAGTAAAATTGGAAAGTGATTGTGAAGAAAGGTTGAAAATATCCAGAGGAAGTGGCATTGAAAAAAAGGAAAACTCCTTGTTAAAGATCTCTTGGAGATATCACGATGTTAAAAATAATAATATAAAAGAATAAAATGTTAGAAGCTGACCCAAACTTAGGAAAGATTTTCTATATTAGCAACAAGTAATTTGGACAATGCAGAAGAGCCAGTAAATTTTAAGAAGTTAATAGAAATTATTTAAACTGAAGAACACAGAGAAGAAAAGATGGGAAGGGTGAGAACAGAGCCTCAGTGTTCTGTGGAAAAATATCAAGTAGTATAAAATACATTGAACTAAAATTTCTGAAGGAAAGGAAAGAGAAAGTAGGGCAGAAAACTATTTGAAAGGCTGAAATTCTGTTTAACATTAGATTAGAGGTCCTTGCTAGTGCAATAAAGCTAAAAAGGGAGAAAGGAAAGGAAATGAAAAGAAATTAAAGAAAAGAAAGGCATAGAGATTAAAAAGAAAAAGACACATTGTTTTTATTTGAAGATGCTCTAATAGTGTGTATAGAGGTCTTAAAAAATTAACATAAAACTCCTAGACTCATAGATGGAAAGCAGGATGACAGCTAAGGAGTAGGGGGAGTCTAAAAGGGCGAAGGGATTGATCAAAAAGGAAAAAGGACTCATGGACATGGACAAGAGTGTGCTGATTGCTGGGGAAAGATGGGTATGAAGGGACTAAATGGTAATGGAAAAAATACAATAAGATTTTAAAAACTACTAGAACTGAGTGATTTTTGTAAAGTCACAGGATATAAGGTTAATGGGTAAAATTATTTGTATTTCTATATTCCAGTAACAAATAATTTGAAAGTAAAAGTAAGAAAACAATAATATCAAGTTAATAAAATAAAAAGAAATAAATTTAGCAAAAATGGTTAAGGCATCTATCCTAAAACTTCAAAGCAATGCTGACAGAAATTAAATAAAACCTAAATAAAACAGAATTATACCTTGTTCATGGGAGAAGACTCAAGATGGCTGAGATGGCTGTAAAAATTAATAAATAGAGTCAACACAATTCCAATAAAAATTTCAATAGCTTTCCCACCCTTTGAAGAAAAAAAGCGTATTCTATAATTCATATGGAACTGAAAAGCGTCTAAAAGAGCCCAAATTAAAAGAAAAATTTAGAGGAATTAAAGTACCTCATTTTAAGATTCACTATAAAAACTACAATAGTGAAAGCATCGGCTAGAAAAATATATTGATATAATAGAAACTAGAATAGATACACATATATACAGGGTGGGACAAAAGTAGGTTTACAGTTGATTGCATGGACAATAATGCCATAAATAATAAATAATAATACAAGACTACACTTTATGTTTCATGTACTCACACCTGTGAACCTACTTTTGCCCCACCCTGTATGTATGTTGGTCAGTTGAGTTTTGACCATGATGCTACTGTCGCTCAGTTGGGGAATAGAAAGTATTTTTGGCAAATGGTGCTGGAACAGATGGATACATGTTTGGAGGGAAAAAAAATCTTGACCCTCTCCTCACACTGTATACAAATTAATTTGAGATGGAATATAGGCTTCAAGATAAAAATATAAAGTTTCTAGGCTAAGAAAACCTAAAAAATGACTGTGAACTTGGGACAGGCAAAGAACTTTAGAGAGAGTGCAAAAAGCAGGAACTACAAAATTTAAAAAATGATTACATTGAACATCATCAAAATTAAAAACTTCTGATAATCAAAAGACATTAAGAAAAGCGCCTTTACTGGCATGGCTTACTTAGTTACTTGGGTGGCCATCTAATGAAGCAAGAGGTCACCCATTTGATTTCCGGTTGGGGCACATGCCTGGATTGCAGGTCCTTCCCCAGTCAACATGCACGCAAGGGGCAACTGAAGGGTGTTTTTCTTTACCATCAATATTTTTATTCCTTTCTTTCTCTCTCCCTTCCCATCTCTTTAAAAATCAATAAATAAAATTGTTTAAAAGAAAAGATATTCAGTAGACTGGAAAAAATTATTTTAAAATGATCTGCCAAATGATGTTATTAAGGTGTACAGAACTCCTACACATCAACATACCCATTCATACACGCACACACGTGCACACACAGACACACACACACACCTCTTTTAAAAAAGACAAAAGACTATGTCAGGCGCTTCAAAAAGGAGACAAGTAAATGGCCAATAAATACCTGAAAATAGGTTCATTAGCCCTGGCTGGTGTAGCTCAGTGGATTGGCACTGGCCTTTGAACCCAAAGGTCGTTGGTTCGATTCCCCAGCCATGGCACATAACCAGGTTGCAAGCCATGTTTCCAGCTGGGTTCATGTCTGGGGGCAGGTGAAAGGCAACCATACATTGATGCTTCTCTCCCTTCTCCTCCCTCCCTTCCCTTCTCACTGAAAGTAATGAATGAAATCTTAAAAAAACCCAAGCATTTGATTCCTAGCCAGGGCACAAAACCATTTTGCAAGCCAGGTCTTTAGCCAGGTCCGTAGCTGGAGGCAGGTGAAAGGCAACCATACATTGATGTTTCTCTCCCTCTCTGCCTCCCTCCCTTCCCCTCTCTCTAAACATGATAAATAAAATCTTTAAAAAAATTAAAAATAAATAAATAAAATGAGGATGTCAACTGTGAAAGAAAAGAAAAACCCTTATCTATGGTGAGATTTTGAAATCAGAACAGTGGCTATCTTGGAGTTGGAGGGATTGATTAGGAAGATGTATGAGGAACCTCTATGGGGAAATGAAAATGTTCTATATATTTGAAAGGTGTTTAAATGGTTGCTTGCACTTACTTATTGAACTACTTACTTTAGGTCTTTAGATTTCATTGTATGTAAATTTTACCTATATAACAACAATTTAAAGTTTCATTGGTTCAAATATTTCAGATTTCTTATAAATAAAAATTATTAAGATTAGAGGTTTTAAATATCAATTGCTTGGCATCTTGCCTTTATCTTGTTATGATAAAGACTTAACTTAGTCTTTGTGGTTTTGTTTGAGGGATGAATGAGGTTCTTCCTTGGAGAACATTTTCACTCGAAATGGGATTCTGGTATCAAATTATAATTTGAAAATTGAGATAAAATAGAGCAGGTTCCAAAGCCAAAAAACTGGCATTTATTTGAAACATGTACATAATGTGTGGGAAAAATTATTTTAAATGAGCCTCACTACCCACAGACACTGTGTAGGGGGTGAGGTCATGTCATGGAAGCTGTCATCCCCAAATGGTTACAAGCTCAGAGCAGCTGTCTAAAGTAAGCATCCTTCTCCCACCCAGTCTTCTGGTTTAGTAGACTCAGTAATCTTAGTCAAAGGTCCAAGGGCTTTTTCCATATCAGTAATGATTCTGTTTTGTCCATGGTTCTATTTTAGTGTAACAAGGGATTGAAAAAAGGTGAGTCATTTTGTGAGCACCACAAAGGGAATTCTGTCTCTTCGGGTGCAAAGTGCAGGATGGGCGGAGGCCTGTGGCAAAATCCATCCTGTGACTTGGCTCAGTTTGGGAAGGAAGGCTGGGTAGGTAGTAACACAAAGAAAACCAACCACTATATAATGTTTTCCCTACTGAGTAAAAGCCAGTGTTTCGAAGACTCTACGTGATCTGGCCATCTCTTATCTCTGTGACCTCTTCTGCTCTCCTTGTCTCACCCTGCTTAAGCCGCATCGGCCTACTGTGATTCCTCAGTGGGCCAGGCCTGCAGGTATCTCAGCGCCTCTGCACTTGCTCTGCACTTTGCTTCTAATGCCCCTCCTCCAGATAACCACAGAGCTCACTTCTGCACCTCTTTTGTCTTTGCTCAAATGCTATCAACTCAGCAAGGCCTTCCCTGACCCCATCATGAACATTATCATTTCCCCATTACTAATTCTCCTGTTTCCTCCTTTCTTCTTAATGTCTTCACATAGCACCCTCACTGTCTCATATTCTATATTGTTTACTCATATATTTTGTTTATCTTTGCCTTCTTACACTAGAATGCAAGCTCTACAAGGGTGAGCACTGCTCCAGGGCCTAGAATAGTGCCTGCGCAAAGTAAGCAACTGGTTATTTATTGAATGATAGTGTGAATAAACATAGAGGTGACGGAGCTTGTAAGACTAGAGGTTCTTGATCCAGATTATCTGGGTTTGAAAGCTGGCTCTGCTAGTTTCTGGCTGTGTGACCTTGAGCAAATCGCCTAACCTCTCTATGCCCAAGTAAAGTAAGTCTAGAGAAGACTTAACTTTATTTGGGCGTAGAGAGGTTAGGTGATTTGACTGCTGTGAGCGTTTAATGAGTTAATACAGTAAGACGTTATGAACAGTGCCCATCACATTTAAGTGCTCAAACAAATAGAAGTCATTGCTAATATTCAGTCATTTATGGATAATTTTTTATTGCTCAGGTATTCTTCAAGATCCTATGTACTGTTATAAGAGAATTTAAAATTAGAACTCTAACCTTCAAAGAAGTAATGATTGAATTGTCATACAGTTTTTTGTTTTTTTTTTACCCCCGGAAAGCTCTTTTACACTGCACCTGTTGAACTTCAACTTATTCTTTTAAGATCCAACTCCTTGGTGTGGCCACTCCATTTGTACATGTGGAATCAGCTCTCTTTGCTACAAATGCAAAGCACTCTCACTGTCTCATATTTTATATTGTTTACTCATATATTTTGTTTATCTTTGCCTTCTTACACTAGAATGCAAGCTAGTTCTGCAAACAAGCTACCATGGGCCAGATAGGGTGCTAGGGATATAGGGAAGATGGAGACATGGGTTTTGACTTTGAGGGGTATGTAGTTTGTTGTTGAATGCAGACATATACAGAAATATGGCAAAATAGTATCATGTGTTCACTAGTAGGCAGAGTGCTTATGTGTTCATGTTTCTGTCCCATGTCCTGGATTGTGAGTTCCAGTCACCATAATCTGCACATTTTAGTTACTCTTTGTTTCACAAATCCCTGTGCAGTGCTTGTTTGGCACATGACCTGTATTTAAAAAACATCTATTGAAATGGTTGACATAATTGGGAGAAATGAGAAATGTATAACAAAGAAACAAGTTGAAGGAATTGATGGCGATGATATTAACAGCTAATACTGTGTACTTACTATGGGTCAGTTATCACTTTAACTACTTCACATATTTTAATTTAATCTATATAACAACTGAAATAGCAAGGTACTATCATTCATATTCTACAAGTGAGGAAACAGGCTCAGAGGAGCTAAGCAACTAGTTTAAGGATAGAGCCATGACTACAATTCAGCACTGTTTGCTGTAAGATGATGTCTGCTATCATTCTGGAAATATGTCGTGATCAGCTACTTGTATTTGGTATTTGGTATTTCTCTTGCTATTTTTCTTTCTCCAGACTTTTCAGACAGAATTATGGATATAATAGTTGTGGACCAATGACTCCAGGGAGTCATGTTTCAATTAGTAAAGTTGAAGCCAGTGTGGTCAGTTCTGTGGATTCTGACATACCTATTCCTTCCTTTTTCTTTTTTTTTTGCTGTCCTTTAAAATGTGCTGATAGAGAATTGGACAGCTGATGGTAGCACCAACTTAGCCATCAAAAAAAAAAAAAAAAAAAAAAAAAAAGGAGGCAGTTGGGAACAGTTAGAAAGAACATAAAGATTTCCTTTCCATTTTTAAAAAGCCTTTACTGGTAGAGGAAGAGCTAGAAAGATCTAGCTCTTGGGGAGCTTGGGGAGAGGGTCCAAGGGGGCCTTGCATTTCATGACTTTAAAAGTACTTAATGTGGGCCAAGAAGTTATTTTTCTTGTTTGGCTTCCCTAAATAAGAATAAATCATCTTAGAAAACAGAGGAGGATTCTATTTCAGCATCTGGTGCAGTGATAATGCTTGGAAATTGTGATATACTCTGATCTGTTTCAATATATTATCTATTTACCCAGAGCATTTTTTAAAATTAATTTTGTTTATTGTTGTTGTACTACAATTGTTTCATCCCCCCCCACCCCCTTCCCAATTGTATTTACTTAGAACTTTTGACAGGGCATAAAATCATGCAGTTTTAAATTTCACAATTAGGTGAAATCCCTGATTTTTGCCCTGTCAAATGAGCTAGGCAGGATGAGAACCTGTGTTTATTTGAGCAGACTTCCTTCAAGAAAACCTTCATTGCAAGGTGCCAGCAGACTTTGTTAGGATGGTTGTCTACCTGAGGAGTCAGTACATGCAGAGTAAAACAAGCATCTTCAAGGATTTTTATGAAAAAAAAATCAGCCTGTTCTGTTATATTAGTCAGGAAGAGAAACAGCAGCATATGACATTTTAAGCAACCTTAGGAACAGGTTTGCTTTGAAGCAAATACACGATTATCTTATGTCGAATGACTGATTTCTTCAGCCCTGCTGTGGCCAAAAAGGTCAATCAATTTAACCACAGTCCAAAAGTCAGTTTAAAAACTGTGTTCTTATTGTGATCCCCCCCCCCAACATACACACATATATGTATATATATGCAGAATTATTGTAAAAGGACAAATTAGATAACATTAAATGAAATAGCAAAGCACTCTGATAGTAAAATTAGAGTTATGTGTGGGAGAAGATAAGGCAATTCTGACATAATGACCATTAGAACATCAGGATTGCTCTTTACTTAGCATTGGTATTATTATATTGATGCTTTTCTCATAACAAATCTTAGTAAATTAGGTTCCTTGAATTTTCTATATTCCATATTAAACAATGTACATATGTCTGTTCAGAGATTGTTGTGCCTTTATTATTTTTGGATACCATGGTAGTTATGTTCTTAGATATTGGATGTAAAGGCCAATTACATAAGCTTTTATTAAATTCAGCTGGTGACATAGTTTTAGTTAAACTCTGATTTTGACTTTGATTTTGAAATTCCCATGACCCTTTCTCCCAGAACTCAACTGATAATATTACCATATTGCTTTCCATTTAGTTTATCATTCTTGGAACAGAACTATTTTATTGTTAATTATTATACTAGAATACAACAGCATGATAGTAGGAAAGGATACATGATATGTCTTTTTTAATGTCAGAATAAACCAGGCATTCAATGATCATTGAATAAATGATAGCTTGATAGTGCATCTTATATCTGGTAATAATAATCATTATATTACCATTTATTGAATACTTGCTATATCTGAGGCACAACATTTTTTTTTGTTTTTATACATCATTCAATTCTCTCAAAAATCGAAGTTCACGAAGTTTAGGTACCCTGTCCAAGTTCAGGTGGCCAGCAAGTGATAAACTTAAATCCTGCTCACTCTTTCTTTTGATTTTGTGGAAGCTGCTCTCTTTCCCTTGTTCAGCAATGTTCCCAACCTACCAACCTTTTTGTTCAATCTCACAAAGGAATGAGCTTTGCAGAATGGACATTGTTGGTGGAGAGGCTGAGTGGGTTGTTCTGGGCCCTGCTCTCCTTTCCTTGAGTGGGGTTGATCTCCTTTTTTCAGCTCTAAGGTTGAGGCGGATTAATGGGCACTGCGTGGGGTCAGATCTCCTTTTTCAGCTCTAAAGTTGAGGTGGATTAATGGGCACTGAGCCTTCCTCCTTCAAACAAGTGCTTACTAGTGCACTCTGATCTATGAATGTTCCCTCTTCCTCTTTCCCATCCCGCAGTTTGTTTATGTGCTAAGCCAATGCCTTACAAGCAACATGATATTTTTTGGATGCTCATCAAAATTTTCATCAGATTGAAAGGAGATGCAATATTAGAGCTAGTTGGCAAATATCATTTGGAACTGGAAGTCTCGTTGACTTTGCCTTTTTAATTGTATTAACAATAATGTACTGTAAGCTTTAAAAATGGTTATAACTTAGCCCAGTTAATGGCCTACTTACTAAACAATATTTAAAAATTAGATTAAAGTTCATGGTCTTTTGGGTTTTTATCTTTGCTCTTTGCCCTTTGAACCAAACTAAACCAATCAAACTTCACAAAAAGACCAGGTTTGGATTTTGAATACAGAATGTTTTGAATAGGAGGAAATAATTTTTGTTCCCTTTCAGTGTGTCTGTTTATGGGTATCAGATTCCAGAGCCACTAGTTTAAATGAGTGCTTTCATGCATATTGTTTATGTAATTGCCAGAGTACAAGACGTAGAATGTGGAGAAGACTTCTTAGGGTTACTTGACTCAGGACACTGTTGTAGCTCCTTGCCTTTGTGTCTCAGTATATGAGAAGCACCTTGCCTCCAGTTCTTAAGTGTATCATTAGTGATACATAACTATCATGAACAAATATAAAAATGTATTATGAAACCATTTACTTCAACACACTATCAAATAAGGTAATGTAAAGATTTTAGTCTGTTTAATATAATTGTTATTGGTAATAACACTTCATTCCTCATTAAATTGATATGACTCCGCCCCCCTCAATATATATACAAGGTCTGTCCAGAGGTATCCGGCCATGTAATAAGAAAAATAGAGACATTTATTGAAGAAGGTACAGGATACAAGAATCATCGTATGTAGGACAATGACATCTCTGTCCCTTTCAAAGTAGGCACCGTGGGACCTCACACAGGTCTCCCAATCACTGTCAGCTGCCCTGTCACAGTTTCCTGAATCTCATCAATGGTCTGAAATCTCTTCCCTTTCAAAGGTGACTTTAGTTTTGAGAAAAGCCAGAAGTCACAGGGCACCAAATCTGGGCTGATTTACCTGGGGAATTTGATGTTTTGCTAAAAAATACCCTGCACAAGATATGAAGCATGAGCAGGCACATTGCCATGATGAAGCCTATAATCACCAGCTGCCCACAGCTGCAGCCTTCTGAATCATCCTAATAGTTTCCAAGGAGGAATGTCCAAGTTTAGTGCAAAACTTGATGCAGATTCGTTGCTTTACGTGCTCATTTTGAATGTGATGGCCACAGTACACATGCTCATTCAATGGCATCCATCACTCTCACTGACTAGTACACTGATGTTGTAATCGTTCACATAAACACATTCCAGTCTACTTTCCTTAGCTGCCCGGTTACATCAAAGTTGTGCAAACCATTGTTGTAATATTAACAATGGCTGGACTTTTTTCTAGGTAAACATCATATATATTTTACCTTAAAATAGAAAACAATTAATTTTAGGTATAGTTTTTGTTTAACAAGTTTTTAAAAATTTTTCCTCCAGTTTGGATGCAATTGTCAAACATACTTCTGGACTGACCTATAAAGAATAAAAAGTGATTGGGTATAATACACTTATTCCATAAATTGAGAAACAGTCTCAGCTGGGCAAATATTTCTGGCTCATCGATTCCTTCCCTTCATTAATCACCTTTTCACTCACAATAAAAAAGTCTAGATTTTTCATACCGCAAGCAAAGTTTTTGAAAATGATATGAAAACAAGAGCCTGGTGCCAGAGGGAGCCAGACCTGTCAGTCCTGTTACCACAACCACAGCTTTTTGAAAATGCTGGACAATGGTGAACATGATGGACCAGCCAGACCTAAGTTGGTACGAAGGCCCAGGGCTCCAGGCCGATGAAACACCTTTGGGAATGTGCCCAATGGAAACACAGAACAGCATGAGTATGGTTTCATGCCAAAGAGATTTGGGAATGGGTCCAAAACATCTTCTGTAAGAGGAAATGAAAGAGGAAATAACTTGTTATTCCAAAGGGGTGAGAGGGTTAGGGTGAGAGTTGAAAGAAGGGTTGAAAAGAGAGACAGGGAAGTGAGCTGTGAAGGTGAGGATATGCTGAAGAGGAGAAGTGATCGGTTGCAGCTAGAAGTTTTAATAAGCTTCCAAAGATAAGGAGGAAGCAGGGGCTGTTTAGAAGGTAAACACACCATAATGGAAAGGGCAGTCTGGCCAAGAATAACAATATCAAGATAATTAAAGGAAAAGCTAAACGTAACTGTGAGGAAAAAGAGAAAACACTGGACATGTCTTAAATATAAGAACATGCCAAGTCAGCATTTTGTAATCAACAACATGAACAGGAAAAGGAAAGAAAGGGATTCTGCAGCTACACACAGATCTCTCACCCTGTGATATGGGTTATCATTAATTTTCTGTTGACTCAGGTACAGTGGGATGCAGTGGGTGGGGTGGAAGTTAAAACCTCAATTGTTATCTCTTTGGGTCCTTACTATTCTGTGTATTTGTCAGTAGGTCAGGATACTAGGTCACTTTATTAATTTTCTGAGTCGTACTGTTTTTCATGTTAATATCTGCAATTTAGTAGGTTATAAAAACAAGTCATATACACCTCTTTTACATGTGAGATTTTCTTGAACTCTTTTTGTGCTAATTAATGGAACACCTGAAAAACAATTTTAAAAGAATGATTAAGCTTATTAAGTAGTATACTAATCCATACATAATGTCACATTGCATAGTATCCCATCCCAGTCTGTTCTGTAAATAGTTAATGTTACACACTAATGTGTGTCCTTTTTTAGTTCTTGAGTATTTCACAACCTTTTTTCTAGAATAAAATTGTTCAGATTATTAGATATGTAAGCAGGAAGTTATAAAAGCCACAGATAAATAAAAATAACATGTATTTCAAGTACAGAAATTCAAATTAGACTTTTAATTTAGTCAAATAAAAGCAACTTGGAGGTTGCTTACCTGAATTATTTGCAAAAATATTATTTATGTATAACTTCAATTTTTGAGAAAATATAAAAAATGATGAGACTATATATATTTTCCTATGTCATAAAATTCACCAAATCTGATTTTACTTTAATGCTTCTCCTCAGCAAAATTCTCCCAAAGGTTGTTTTATGTGTTTCTGGATTTACAATAGTAGGTCACACCATTTCAAAAATGTGCATAAATATGTAAAACCCTAAGAATGATACATAACTAACTAAACTAATCATTCCTTTATTTCCTCTCTTTGAGGTAAATTTTTGTTAGGTTTAATTTCATTTGATTCTTTGAAAATGTTTTCACAAGTTTTACTTGTGAAACTTGTGAAATCAAACATATATTTTACTGATATATAGTATGACTTATACAGCAGTTTAGTCTTAAAAACTTGACACATTCCTCCTCTTTTGCCAGAAGTAACTGGTGATAAATAAGTTAGAAATCTTAACAATGGCTCTTTTACCACCTTAGGAGCCTTATTATTTAGCAATGTTATCAATATGTTCTAAAATTTTTAAATAGCCAAGGAAGATGATATTAAAACAAACTTCTTCTTCTTCTTTTTTTTTTTTTAAAGGCAGGAGGTCTATTTGGCAATCAGACAACAGGTGTGCTGGAGCCCTGGAGATACAATCTAGACCTGGCTGTGTCACAAACTACCTGTGTGACAAAGGAATGAGCCAGTGAGAAGGGAGAAAAAGAAGGGCTGTCTTCTAGTCCCGGGGCAAATGAACATAAGGAAGCAAAGAGCAAAGAGCAAGTTGCACTAGGCATTGACCATCAGGTTATTCAGCTCCACTAGGAAAAGGGAATAATGAAAAAAACCCTGGAATCCAGTTAAAGCAAACAGACGAAAAAGCAGCTGCATTTTGGTGTTTATGTGTGTGGGAAGGATAGCCTAGCTTTTTCTGAAGACTTAACAGGATTGCTGTTGGATTTTGGAATTGAGAATGTGGTTCTCAAAATCACCTGCCACACTGATACCAATAGATTTTGATTCACTTGGTTTCTGGTACCCTCTGCAAAGAGATGTTTACTCCATAATGTTTTATGTTTTTAAGAAGAACGTTGGTTTTAGGATTATATTTAGTTTTTTCAAAGGGAGTACTTACACCCTTGCTATTTATTTCTTGTAGCTTCTGGACTATAATCTTAAAGAATTAAAACCCCCTTTTTGTTCAACACGCTTTAGAAATACAGGCTAACCCTCAACTATTTATGATACTGGGATAGATTGTTTGGGCTAGTTAAAAAAATGGAAATACCTAGGAATTTTAGGTCTGGGAAGAGCATGGAAAACTGCATCTCTTGAATTCTTACCACAATTCTGGGTGCAGAGGCTAAGGTAAAGTAAAATAACAGATGTATAGTATAACCCATAATGCACCCAAGGAAGGTCCAAGTTTGACTTGAATATTCTTTTTTTTTTTTTTTTTTTTTAAATATGGAACGCTTCACGAATTTGCGTGTCATCCTTGCGCAGGGGCCATGCTAATCTTCTCTGTATCGTTCCAATTTTAGTATATGTGCTGCCGAAGCGAGCACTGAATATTCTTGACTACATGCTTTCTTCTATCTTTACCTTTGAAATGGTTGCTAATGCTCACTGAAGGCAGGCAACTCATCCACTGCTAAACTTCATCCCCAATTTTAGCAGCTAGTTTAGTTATTTATTTACTTTTCACATGGAATCAAATTGAATATAAGATTTAGATGTTTCCCATGAATGAGTTCTCCTTGTTCATAGGAAATGTTCAAGAGTGGAGAATTATATAAGTAATGTTTAAGAAGAATTTTCCCTAAAAATCTATGGGATGCTGAATGAGGGTACATGTAGTCCAAGTTGTATCTTTCTTCTAAGTGGGTTCAGGGGCAAACAGAGACAGGCATTTATCTGGGCACATAAACCGCACTTTATGACAACCCATACAATGCCATTTACTTACTCCTCAAGGGGAAGGTGGACTGTGAAAGCAGACATCTCCAGGCTTTTGTGCTCTGGCCTGTCTTTAAGGCATCCAGAGACCCTCCTGGAAGAAGCACAGTTTTTCGTTAGTTCCCTTAGGACCACCTGACAAAACTCAAGTAATTTTTCTTTTTCTTCCTGGGAGCAGGCTTTTCTTGGTGACATGATCTTATTGTTCACTAAAATGTCAGAAGAAAAAACTACTCATAAAACCATTTCTTCCATTTCCTTCAGAGTGTGATCAGTGGCCAGGATGCATGAGGGGAAGTTTGTGGGAATAGCAATTATCTAGTAACAGCATTTTAAATACATCCTTATTTTATGGGTTGTGTTTGGAAACCACTTCCTTACACTGCAGGTTTTATTAGTACTTAAAAATAAGCTTGAATTTCCCTGCTTCTTGGGCAAATAAAATGTGGAATCTTAACTTATTCTGATTACCTTTTTATTGTATGTAATACTTGAAACGATTATCTTAATTTCATTTGATTTTTAAAAAAGTCATAAAACCTTTCTGCCCAGCACATGTGACTCTCCTCTTGGGATCTTGTTTGTAGGAGGATGAACACTCCTCCCTCCCACTCTGAGTAGCTGAGCTGGGTTGGTAAACAGAAGGTCCAAAGTAAAAGAGGATCAGTAGCTTGATTTCTGCCTTTTTGGGCTTGATATCTTGCCTTCTGAGTATCAGAGAGAAGAAAACAGTTGTAATAGTTTCCTGTTGCTACTGTAGCAAATTACCACAAACTCAGTGACTTAAAACAATACAATTCTATTATCTTGGAATTCTGGTGTCATTAAGTCTGAAATCAGCTTCCCTGGGCTAAATTCAAGGTGTCTGTAAGTCTATGTTCAAGCGGAGAACCTTTTCCCCTGACTTTTCCAGCTTCTGGAGGCGCATTGCTCTTGGTTTATGGCCCCTTTCCTCAACTTCAAAGCCACTAACTAGCATTTTTCCCCTTGACTTTGCTTCCTTTTCCTCTACTTTTCTCTACTACTGTTACATGACCTTCTCTCATGTGACCCAATCTCCCCTGCCTTCATGTAAGGATGCCTGTGATTACATTTTGGACCCCTCTGCATAATCCACGATTACCTTCCCTCTCAGGATTCTTAATTTAAGGGCATCTGCAAAGCCCTTTTGTGGGGACACAAAGTAACATTCACACATTTCAGGGATTAGGATTTGGGTTGGTTAGGGGCTCCCTGTCAGCCTACTACATCAATCTTTAAGCCTTTTCTAAGAATGGTAGGGCCTAGGTAGTATTGCTTTTAGAGGAGGCTCCTCACTATTTTTTTTTTCTTTTGAAAAAAATTTACAATATGAAAACAATTGTTTCAATAGGAGGAACAGGTAATATCTGAATGATGGAAACAGTTGTTTCACTTGTAAGATTTTAGGAAATAAAGGTGCTTTTATAGGTATGAACCCACAAATGATCTTTGTAGGTATAACTACAAAAATCCAGCTTTGAAGCCTGAAAGCATCTCCATTTTACAAATGAGAAGACTGAGGCACAGTGCGATTATATAACTTGCCTATAATCGCACAAGAAGTGATGAAACTTGGATCCGAATTCAGTGCCCATGTTCACCTAAATGACCCGAATGAAGTGTGGAGGGCGAGCCTCAGGGCTGAGGTCGTAAGAGATGAGTGTACTGGAGATAGATGCGGGCCATAGCCTTGGCTTGTCAAGTCAGTCATGATATCATAGAGTTAGAAGGCGACTAGACTTTTCTAGATTTCCTGAGGTGGTACTTTTTAATCTGGTATTTGGGCACCTAGAATCCAACCTAGGTTAGCTGTTTGTTATTATTGTGAAGACTAGCAGTCAGTCCAAAGAAAAACTTTGGAACACAGAGCCTGTCCTTCCTTCCTAAGAGAGAGGTCGAGTGAGGGCCTGGCATCCTATCCATTCTCATCTGCTCCAGATCTTGTTCCATCAGTTATTTTCTCCTTGAATCATCAACCCCTCATGCTCCCTTGGTCCCTTTGTGATCACTCTGCAAACTTTTTGAAATCTTCTTCCATCTTGAATTTTATTTTCTTGCAGAATGATGTCCTCATCATGCTATTACTTAATTTCCCACTTTCAATTTACCAAGAAACCTCTTGAAAGAGTAATTTAGTCTGGCCAAGCTAACTTCCTCCAAGCTCACTTGTCTCTCCTCCCAGCACCCTCCTGGTTATGCCCCGCTGGGGCTGCTCTGAGGTCACTGTTGTTTTCCACATCGCCAAGTCTATTGACCTATTTTCAGGGGCCTATCTGTAGTCTTTGAGGATGTTGATTACTCTCTACTTTTTGAAGTCCTCATTTCTATGTCTCTCCCTTCTGAGTCTTATCTTCATTCTGTTTTCCTGCCTTAGATGTTGGAATATGGAAGGTTCTGTTTCTGGTTCTCACCTCTTCTTTCTGCATGCCTTCTCCCACTGTTGCAGCTACGTGCATGTGGGGAAGACATCCTGATCTAAGCCTGCAGCCTGACCTCTTTCCTGAGTCTGGGTCCTTTACTTCCAACCGTTGCCCTGATATTTCTCTCTGGATATGACCTGCAGAACTGCAAACTCATTATCTCAAAACAGGACTCAGCATTGTCTTTTCTAAAAGTATGTTGTCTATTTCATTATTTGTCTTGTTTTATTTGGACACCTAAAATAGCAAACCAAGAATCTTGGAGTTATCTCCTTTCTTTTTTTGCATTTAATTGGTCTTTAGCATCCTCATTACCACACCCTTAACCTAGGCCTTTATTCTCATCATCTTAATTATAATATCTTCTAGCTTGTCTCTCTGCCCCCAGTACTCCCCACTGTCCTCAGAAGTAATCTGTAATCAATTCACTGTCAAAAATGCCTGTTTCCCTTTATAAATTTCTTCCAAGCCTTTCAGAACTAGCTGCGATGTTGAACCCTTTTCTGTGGAGGAGTTGGCGGCCTCCCATTTGTGCCTGTGCTGCACTCAGGTCGCATTTCTGGCTGACGTCCCAGGGGACTGAAAGTATTCAGGAGCTTTCCGCAGAGCCTGCCTCCCAGGAAGCACTCATGAATGTCGGTTGGGTGAATTGCAGGAATTATGAGAAGTGTGAGGGATGAATCAATGAAATTACAGCAAGACGATTTTCAAAATGAATGAAAGATACTTTTCTACATCATCTTTTCTTTATGTTCCAGTTCAGTTTTGACTTCGGGGCTCGTTGACCCAGACCATTCCTATCAATACTACAGCAAGGAAAGAAACTTATATTGAAAACATATAAAATAATTAAGTTAGGAGTCCCCAGTGAACATCTTTGTTTCTTGGCATGGGTTTAAACTTTCCCCCATTAGTTCCCAAATGAAATTTTCAGACGGTATCACTCATACTTGCTAATTGCCAAAAAAATGTTTTTAGGGATTCACAGGTGATTTGGCTGCATTTATATTTAAGATATGTATTTATAGGCAGAAAACTTCCAAAGTAGGTTTGAATACAGCTAAGGTTCTCTATCAGAAATGCCACCTATGTATGGAGAAAAAGGAGTCATATATCAAGAAGAAAGGAAAGTAATATTTGCTTGCCAAAATACTTGGCAAGCACTCTCCCAAATGCTTTCACAAACATCTCCCATCTTAACACAACTCTGCCTGGAAGGAAGGACAAGACTGAGATGTGCATCCAGGGCCTCTGCCTTCAGTTGATATTCTCTAAATATTTAGTCATATTTATATATAGACTAGGCTGGGCGCTGCCTGTGGGAAGAGCTGAAAGGGAGGCAAATTTTCAGATGCAGCCTCTTCTTTAGTGTCCATGGCAATTCAGCTCTGGCTGCAAAAAGCAAAGCAATACCCTGCTTTACCTATTCTTCCTTTGATGGCAGTTTATGCTGTTATAGCTCAAGGACATTTCTTACAATATCAACCCCATCTTCTCATCCAAATTAGAATGCAGATGACCCGAGTGCCACAGAGACCCAAAAATAGCAAAATGAAAGTCTGTCCAGCAAGGAAGCAGTCCCAGGTGGGTGCAGTAGATATCTCCATGGTATTAGGGATCCAGCTTCCTGCAGCCTGTTGTTATGCCCCACCTGGAGCAGTTTTCATATTCATGGTCCAAGATGGCTTCCTCCATGTTGAATTCCATCAGTGGGAAGGAGAGGTCGCTGCCTTCTCCTGATGGGCACAATTTGGATGCTGTGGTATGCTCACACATCATCGTCCAAAACTGTCGCATGACTACATCAAGAAACTGCAGCCTTCTCAGCTCAGTCCCATGAAAGGAGGGGAGAATGGATATTAGCTACAAACTATTCCTTGCCATAAGATAATCAAATAAGGGATTTCAATTAAATGTGATACTGTTTGTGGAAGAAGTTCTATATCTGTTTCTCCCTCTAGTTATATTTTCAGAGAGTTGCAAATGTCAGGGATATTTACTGCCCTTTTTAGATGGGGACCTTTGGCACTGCCCTGGTAGCCTGTCCTGTTGGCCAACCTGACTGTAGGATGTATGTCTCCATCTCACAGATGAGGTCAGACAGCATTAGTAACATAAGGGTGGTTTGTTTTTCTCTAAGTTTTCCCTGGTTCTCCCTTACCTTCAAAACTTAGAAGATAGATTTTAGCCTATAGTATTCACACCCTGGCTGGTGGCACAATGGATAAGGTGCTGGCCTGCAAACCCAAAGGTCGCTGGTTCAATTCCCAGTCAGGGCACATAACCAGTTTGTAAGCCAGGTCTCCAGTCAGGTCCGTAGCTGGAGGCAGGTGAAAGGCAACCATACATTGATGTCTCTCTCCCTCTCTGCTTCTCTCCCTTCCCCTCTCTCTAAAAATAATAAATAAAATCTTAAAAAAAGAAAAGAAGTATTCAGATTCAGAGTTCAGATAGCTTCCACAGTCACACACTAATATGGCATTTATATGCAATGACTAGTTCCTGGACTGTTGTTATAGGGGAACTTTCTGGAAGATAGTACAAGTTAGAATAGTCTTTCTGTTACCATTGATTAGTCTTAAATGTTTAAAAGTTATTTTTTGTTAGCACTCAATCTCAGCCAGTTACCTTTCTTCCTTTTTCCCCCCCATATCAGTGTACACAGAAAAGCACTCTGCTTGGTGGATCTCAAGTAGTTGTAGGGTGAAACAACTGAAGAAACAACTGTGTAACTATAGCAGTTGTCAGTTCCTGGGGACCCAGTGACCCTGCCTAGCAGCTCCCATTCAGAAGGAGAGGCTCTAAGATCAAACTCCAAATAAGCCAGTGTGATGAAACTCTTCAAAGGCAAGGGAAACAATGGTTGTTCATTGTTTTCTCTCTTTGTCCCAACTCTTTGCTTCTTCCTTCTCCCTCTTCATCTTTTCTGGAAGGACTTTTTTAAGCTTGGATTTTCTGAACCATTGGAAACAGCTTTTTATGTCCTAGCACTATTCTAAGTGCTTTACCTCTCCTAGCCATTCAATCCTCAGCTCTAAGGTGAGAACGGTTAATACTCCCATTTTATAGGACAGGATATTGGGGGCACAGAGAGGTTAACTTGTCTGTTATACAATTGGTAAGTAGCAGAACCAGAATTCAAAATGTACCCCATTCTATTTATTATTTAAAAAGTGTGGCTACTTTAGCTTAAGTAACTCATCTATGGCTGCAATCCCAATTCCAATTGGGATTGAAGCCCAAGCATCTGTTTCTAGAACTCCATCTCTTCTTACACTTTGTCAGAAATACGGCCTTTATAAGACCACGACCACCTAATGAGGGTATTGGGCTCCTTGTGTGTGGCCTTTAAGTCCCCCAGAAGCCTCCCCATGCCCCACCCCCAGGTCAGAAACACTGATTTAATCTCTGCATAGTATAAAGGCAGCTGTTGCACATATGTTGCAACATAAGGTACTTCAGAAGTACTACCTATATTTCATATCCTTGTTCAATCTCCACTCTCCCATTCACCTGCCAGCATAAGGAATGTGGTTTTCTTTTGCAGGAGGATAATCTTTTGCATCAGAGAACTAAGAGGTTCATATATCCTGCCTGGATAGGAACGTTTTTCAGCCTCAGAGCCTATAAAAATATTGTGGCATGAATAGTTCAGCTGAAAAAACAGAATGCTGATAAAATGAGTCTGCAAAATGCACTTGAAATATTAGTCATCAACATGGTATAAAACACCACTTCTCCCACAGAGGAAGGCCTATGCCGGGAGCTAAGTACACTTTCGCCTACAGGACTGGGTGGGGATTGTGGTTTATGCTTTGCAAACTCTACTCAAACACATGTGCTGATACAAAGATTAAGGACTAAGGAATACATCTCATTCTTTTAACACCTTGATATTTCTTCAAAGGTGCTAGAAAACACAGAAGCGTCCTCATACTAAAGGTGTTAGACTATGCGTATATAAAATAAAATTTGTATATATGTAAAATTCATATATACATTTTAATCTATTATATATAAATACATACTTATATTGCATATTAAGCAATTATAATTATAGTATATAAAAGTATATAATATAATACAGAAAACTATTATATTTAATATAATTATATAGATTGTATACAAATATAAAGTATTACATATATATACAGTATACACACACATATATATCATATCTATAAGCCAATGGTGCAAAGGCTTATTTTTAAATTACACTGGAAACAAAAGGTTCCTTGACTTTTGTCAGTTTCAATAAAAACATTAGGCTTCCCAGCTCTCTGCCAGACCCAGCTGAGTACCAGCCCTCCAGTACTTGAAAGTGATATAGCGCAGCCCTCACCCTTGATTGTGGGCTCCTACCTGACCTGGAACCTGAAACGAGAGGATGATTCGTGGTCCAGTGCTCATGGCAGTTGAGGGACTCCAGTGAAAACAGGAGGAAGAAAAGAAGGGCGCGGAGTATGGCGTCACCCCAAAAGGCAGGATTGAGAGTGGGCTTGACCCTGAGCCATGGCCCATTGGCAAGTTTCCCCTCAGGGCTGGAGGGAGGTTGGGACCTCTCAGGACACGCAAACTTGAAGGTCCAGAGAGGACACACACTCCTTGTGGGAGGGACCGGGGTGAAGAGAATGCAGAGAGAATTGACAGCCATGAGAGGAGCTGCCATGTCTGCCCACCTGCAATAGATGGTCTTGCAGAACTTCTCCAGCTCCCTGATCAATAGGCACAAGCACCGAACCCAATCTGAAGGCTCGCGAGTCCTTTTGCTGTAACCAGCTGATTCAACACAAGACGGTGGGCTTGGAGCTGGAGGCCCAGAGCAAAAGTATGGTGGTCGTCATAAAGCTGAAATTCGGCCAGCGGAAAGTTGGTCACCTCCTGTGTAAGGACCACCGTCAACAAGAACACTGGGGCCACACAGAGCAGCATGTGGCCCATGATCCACAAGAATTAGGATGTCCTGGACATGGGCATGGCTGCCAGCCGTAGGGCCAAGTCAACCCATGCAGCCAGAAGCCCCTGATGGTGAAGAGGAGGGGGCCCGCCCCACTAAGAGCTCCTGAGCACCCTCACCCCTCAAAGCAACTTTCAAAAAAGAAAATGGCCTGCGTCAAGGGGGTCAGGAGCCGCGAATATTCTTAAGCCTTAGAGAGGCAACCTGGGAAGTGGTGTCAGGGCTCTGGCCCTTTTCAGCTCAAATCGTGCACTGCGAGCCTGTGCACGATGCTCTTCCCTGAACCCGAACCCCAGGAGTGACAGAATCAGTGCGCCCTCTGGTGGGTACTCAAGGCGACTCGGCCAAGGGGCGGAGATGGGAACTCGTGGGGAGCCTAGCGCTCTTCCTACTCTGGGGTCAGGGGATTATGGAAGGGTGACCTGGCCCAGCTAGGGGCTACTAAGGATAGAGACGAGCCTGGGGCAGCGAGTGGGGATCGCTGCTGGGGACTCCAGCAGGCACTCGGCATCGAACCGTCTTGCACAGCGGGTCCTAGTCTCTCTGGAGGTCCAAAAAAACCCGGCAATACTCTCCGTCGGGGTAGTGGTGGTGGTGGTGGTGGGGTGGGCTCCACCCTGGTATCTCCCCACACCAATGGCTGGAGCGTCTGCTGCCTTTGCAGCAAGCCTCGCTCCTCGAGTCCTGCTGGAAGTGAGGTGAGCATGTGATTCTGCAAGCGTGAGGTCCAACGGGAAGTTCCTTTCTCCCTAATACCTGGAGTATGATTTGGGAAAGGCATCTGGCAGGACCGTTAGAGCTCCACTCACCGGTCTCGCATATATTTTTAAATATTTATTCATTCATTCATTCACAATTCGTGGATCCTAGTGGGGGTAGGATGGGAGATGTGTATCAGTGAAATGCAGACATTTCAAACCATTAGGGAGGTGCCCTGAGAGGGGGAAATTCTGGAGGAAGAGCAGAGGTTCACTAGGGCCAGGGTGAGTTGGGAGGGAAGTAAAAAGCAAGACTAGTGTACATCCTGCGTGGAACAAGATACCTACGGATCTGATGGGTCTCTCTGGCTCTTATAAGCTCTCCACGGAGAACAGAAACTCCCCAAAGAGCTGGTGGTTAGGGTTTGAATATGCAGCCTACTTGTGAGAAACACTATCGCACGGGGCCTCTATTATCCCGAGAGATCAGTGGCTACCACGATAGGCCGGCAGCATAGCGACAAGGCGGCCACTGTCGCGATGGGGCAGCTCCTATCGCGACAGGCCCCTATCGTGAGCGGGTGGCTGGTATAGGGCCTGGCAGCCACAGTCACGAGAGAAAGACACCATGGTGACAGGTGGCCACTAGCACCAGAGGAAGGGACTGTCCTAATGGGCAGCCACTAACACGAGAGCGGCCACTATCCAGCACATACATAGCTGATGTCGCGAGAGTTGGTTTAGCAAACTAGTATTGGGACAGACAGCAGCTCCTGTGAGAGATAGCTGCTATTGAGATAGAGCACAGTCATTAGAGAAAGACATCATGGCAACAGGCGGCCACTACTATCGCGAGAGGCTGTCTCCTTCGGGACAGGCAGCTACTGTTTATTGCGAGAAGCAGCTACTATGGTAAGAAGAAGACATTACGACAAGAGACAGACATCTCCAGGCGCACGTGCTAGGACTGGAAAATCACAAGAGGCAGCATCTGTATGAGCTGGGCTATGTTGCCACAGGCATCTGCACAGATTCTTGTAGTAGGTAGTAATAGTAAGGGGGAAAATACAATATGGTCTCAAATAGGGGGAAAAAAGGAAGCGAGGACAAATGCTGAGAAGCAAAAAGGGACCCAAGAAATAATTAGGTGTTAAATGGCACCAAATCAAGTGGAGTATTTTGCCAAGTAAAAGAAAAGTAATTGTTTTTCTTTGCAATAGCTTGGAAATGTCTATTTGGAAAAAACAAAATGGAAGCACAGGAAGATGAAATATATGCACAGTTGAAAAATTAATGTTTGTAAGATCAAAGACACTACAAAAGTGAATTTATATTTCCAGAATCTTAATCTCTCACCAAGAAAATTAAACTTTGAAAGCAATTTTATCTAAAAGCTTTATTCAACTCAGAGGGTCTTAATGATTTAAAAGAAATATCTTTTCAAAGGCAAGGCTAAAAGGAAACAACTGGTTGCCTTGCTAGTTCTCTTTCTAGAAGCTATAATTTTATCTTTAGCTATGATGCTTCCATAGGGGGTTGTTCTATGTGTACATTGTATTTTTTCCTATGTATATATTTTCATGTTTTTATTAGTATTTGGGTTCTATAGACTTCAAAATAAATTTCTGAATATAATCTCATTTTCTGAGGTGAATATGATCTGGAATTTACAAGTGTCATTAATGTGAAAGTCCAGCCAACATCTACCCAGGAAATGCCTGTGCTGTGTCTCTTGCCCACCGGTCAGCAATTTCAGCAGGGATGCTTTGCTACAATGTCTCCCTTGTGGGAATACTCGTGGCTACATTTTCAGACAAAGGAGACTATTTCTGGTGGTGGTTATTCTGTGTATGTGTTATGTCCATGACTTGGTAATTTGTATCTACTCTTCAAAATGCTTTAAAATTTTTTTTTTTTTTTTTTTTTTTTAGATTTTATTTATTATTTTCAGAGAGAAGGGCAGGGAAGGAGGAAGAAAAGGAGAGGAGCATCAATGTATGGTTGCCTTTTACCTGCCTCCAGCTAAGGACCTGGCTGGAGACCTGGCTTGCAACCTGGTTACATGCCCTGACTAGGGAATCAAACCAGAGACCTTTGGGTTCACAGGCTGGCACCAATCCACTGAGCCACACCAGCCAGGCAAAATGCTTTTTTTTTAAAAAAATTATAGTTGGTGGTGGGAGGAATGGGAAGTTATTACTTAATGGGTATAGTGTTTCAGTTTGCAAGATGAAAACTACTCTGAGAAGGGATAGTAATGATGGTTGTCCAACAATGTGAATGTATTTAGTACTTCTGAACTATACACTTTAAAATAGTTAAATGGCAAATTTCTTTTTTAAATGATATTTTATTAAATATGCTTAAAATACATTAAAACTAAAGGTGTAAATAAAAGGCGAAGTACCAAAAAAGGTATTAAAACTTGCTGAGGGCATTAATTTGGGTGTCTTGTGGAGAGGTGGATTTGGTGGGATGTAGCATTCATTAAAAATGATGATTAAAATGTTCTTTAAAAAAAATCTATTTGTGGGTTTCTGCAGAATTTTAGTTTGAGTTGCCAAAGGTTTGCATTATTAGAGAGATCCCTCATCCTAGTCTATATAGGAAATAGCTTGAACTTTTCCACCTGCAGTTTGTGGAGGGAAGAGTTTGTTTTTATACAGGCATTCTGATACTCTGAACTATCCTCCTTTGCATTTTGGGGGAGTCACTGTGTGGGTGGCTAGGTGGGAAGGTGCAGTGTGTGAGATCAGAGGACTCACCTCTTCCCCAGCCAGTGCCGGGCGCCTCTGCACTCCCAGCGACAGCTTAGGCCCTGAGTCAGCCAGCCAGTCCACAGCACAACTTGACTTGTTTTTATAATTATGGAGCTTAAGTGAGCTGACAGCGTCGGTTCACCAAATGCTTCCTAAACACCGATTGATGCTCTGCTTTAATTAGTAGCCTCATTGATCCTTGAACTTGCCCATGTGTTCTGCTGAGGTGGATATGCACCTCATTTAAGGGCCCCTTTGCAAGAGTCACTTGTCAGCACAGTGCATTTCTCAGATGCTGGCAGGTTGGCCATTTGTCAAGGCACCAGTATTTGGTGACTGCTGGTAATGTGTTTCCGTGTTTGCTTTATGAAGATTTTTATTCAAATACTTACTTTCAAGAACTTTGGCAGCACTTAAGTGAAAGCACCGAAGTGTTTGACCTGAACTGCAGCAGTTCAGTGCCTGCAGCCTGCTCTCTCTCCTTCCTAGGCCAGTGGTTCCTGAAATGGGAAGAGAACTGCCCAGTCTGGCTGAGCAAGGAGCCCTCCTGTCCCACCAGAGGCAGCACTGGCTCTTGGAGATATTCTGGCCACCAAGATGTGGCAGTGTTTCAGGAGTCCTGGGCTGAGCCTCACTAGAGTTGCAAAGTGGAAGATAGCCCCACAGAGGTCACAGAAATGCTGGGTGAAAGTCATATCTAACCCCCAGAAGCTTTTCAAGATTTCCGATCTAAGACCTTATGGCTAAGAGGCAGCCCTGGATATTCTGTCTAGTGCATTTCAATGCTAGCCTGGTCTTTGAGCATTGGACTGGGGCTCCTCAGGAAGGAGTCTGGTGCTTGCTCAACACCTGCCTGGGTGTGTGAACTTGGCCATGACCCTCCCAGGGCAGCTCAAAGATGCAGCAGGCAGAGGAAGGGATCTTAGAGTAGCTGGTTTGGGGATGGGGATGGAGTCCCAGGCGAGGCAGATTTGGTTACACACAGCGGCACACCAGAAGAAACCCCAATACCAAGGCTCTCCCTACATTCCGGAGAACACAGGGCAGGAGCTGCTCAGGGGGGCACAGCAAGCAGGAGAGATCTCATGGAGTGTGGCAAATGAAAAATTTTCAAACGACATTTACTTTTACCAGTCAGACATTTAAGTGGGTCCTTTTTATGGGACACTTTCAATTTTTATATCACCTAAGAGACTTTTGCATTTCTTACAATCTTCTGCACATTAAACATGAGTTATAGTCTCATCCATTTTAGAGAAGAATTTGTAAAATAGACAAAGGCCACATATGCCCTGAGACAGACAGTCTAATAACCTGAATGAGTTTCTCCTCTTGATTGATATACTAGTACTGGTGACCTAAGAAAAGAAATGGGATGTCAAACTTTTAGTATGAACTTAGTGCTTGCTATCACTCATAAACATTTATACTGCTCTACCATTTAATATACTCTTAAATGTTTTTGTGGGAAAAGTCATACAGAGAGAAATAAGTAAACAATGGTGGGCCCAGGTACCTGTGTGATGTGTTTCCAAATTATCACTACCACTTAGTCAGGCCTTTGCTCCAGGCTTAGTGCTAACTAGTTTGCATGCTGTAACTCACTTAATTCTCATAATAGCCCTGTGAGTAGGCACTGTTTTGTCTTCTGCATTTTCAGATGGATGGTCTAAAGGTTAAGGAATAAGCCAAGGCGGAAGGTCATGAACCCAGGCATTCTGGTCCTAAGTCCTTGCTGGCTACCACTGCTCTTGCTATCCTTCTGCCTGGTGGAGTTCAGGCTGGCTTGGCCTTCCCCTCTGTTTTTTATTACACATGGTCAATATTGACATCTCAGCAGACTCTGTAAACTGTCCTGCTGAATCTAAGTTTCCTGAAAAGAGGATCCAGATTTGGTTAAAGGTACTAATTTTATACTTGCTGGGTAGTTGAATGGTGCGGCTTCGGTATTCTTTGCTCCAGTGAAGAGTTTGAGAAGGCCAGCATTCTTGCAGAATATATGATGCTAATGGGGGCTACACCATGCTCTGTTGGCCAGCTGGGGAGCATCAGATTCCAAAGTTTTTTCAGCATACAGTTACTCTGGGTAGGGAAAGAGAAAATATTTATTCTGGGTTGATTTAAATTGGGATATAGTGGAGTCTTGCCTAGGCAGCTTAGTTGGTTGGAGAATCGTACTGACATGACAAGGTTGCAGGTTCATTCAATCCCTGGTCAAAGCACATATATATGCAATCAACTAATGAATGCATATATAAGTGGAACAGATGATATTTCTCTCATTTGTTAAAAAAACATGGGCTATATGACTTTTGTCTGGAAAACATTCAGCCACTATTAATATTGCATGACATCAATGTAGCCCAGCAGCCAAGGAGAGTGGACTGGAATATGCATATGTGAACAATGACAACTTCACTGTACTAATCAGAGGGAGTGGTAGATGCTATTGAGTGAACATGTGTACTGTGTGGCTGTTGCATTCAAAATGACTGAGTAGAGCAACGTATCTGCATCAAGTTTTGTATCAAGCTTGAACATTCCTCCTTGGATATTATTCAGATTATTCAGAAGGCCACAGCTATGGGCAGCTGGCCACTGGCAGCTTCATCATGCCAATGCACCAGCTTATGCATCTTGTACAGAGAGTTTTTTGTGAAACATCAAATCACCCAGGTGACTCATCCCTCTTTGTATCCTAGATTTGGTGTCCTTTTGATTTCTGGCTTTTCCCAAAACTAAAATCACCTTTGAAAGGGAAGAGATTTCAGACCCTCAATGAGATTCAATGAGAAAAATACAATGGGGCAGTTGATGGCAATTGGGAGAACTGTGTGAGGTCCCAAGGTGCCCACTTTGAAGAGGACTAAGACATCATTGACTTATGTACAATGTTTGGTGTATCTTGTATCTTTTTCAATAAATGCCTCTATTTTTTAATTGCACAGCTGGATATTTTCCAGACAGGCCTAGTATTTGCCTGTGTCTCCTCCAACCAGTGATGAAACCACTTCTGAAGTCTTTTCCTCTTTTCACACTGTCAGACATCATACACAACATCCACAGATTAGAGGCAGGCAGGAGGTGGAGGCCAGGCCTGCAAGGCATCTAAAACCACCAGAACAGTAGACGGTCCCGGATTCTTTACCTCAGGAAGAGTTTACATCTATATTATTGATCTTATAATTAGAGCGATCTTCTGTGAATGAGAAAATTAATTCATGGAATATTTTGCTCCACAAAGTTCATTTTCCTGGTATTGCATGTCATATTTGAAATATGGGACAAAACACTCTGATGACAGTTATTTTGAGAAGTTAAAAAGAAAATACTATGGACCTATTCCAATTCTGTAGAAAATAGGAGGGAATTTGATTCTTACTCACAAGTACCTTCCCAGCACTTAGAACAGCACCAGGCATTGGTGCTGGGGAAACACTTCTGAGTGACTGAATGAAGGGTGTGGAAGGCTTAGGACCCTGCAAGTCCCTGATAGACCACATTGCTTTCCTTACCGATGCTTCATTTTATGGCTATAAACTTAAAAAAATAAAGTCTTACATAAACCTTGAATATATAAATAAAATATTTTAAATTAATAAGTTCAGCCCTGGCGGGTGTGGCTAAGTAGATTGAGTGCCAGCCTGTGAACCAAAAAGTCTCTGGTTCAATTCCCAGTCAGGACACATGCCCGGGTTGCAGACCAGGTCCCCAGATAGGGGCACACAAAGACAACCACACATTGATATTTCTCTCCCTCTCTTTCTCCCTCCCTTTCCTTCTCTCTAAAAATAAATAAAACCTTAAAAAAAATAAGTTCAAAAATGTAACTTACCCCCCTTTAAAGATAGTCATTGATAATAATGAAGCTGTGTGTGACAAACTAAAAATTTGAAATCTAGAACTCTGAATGACAGCAGTAGTCATAGCAGCCTCAAATCCAGGTTACATCTATCTTTTGTTTGTGTTGGAATCTCAGGATATTCTTCAATGAAACTGACTTGGGAGCTTGAGAGAACTAATAGGAAATGTTTGTTTCTGAGTTGAATCATTTACAGTACAATATGTAGTTGCTCATGAACCTCATCATCAATGTGTCAGATCAGAGGTGTTGCAAACTTTACACAAATCTATGACATAAATGTGTGCTAAGCATTAGTTTGTGTGCCACCAAAGGAAAGTGCTGTGTAGGTTTTTCTGATCCTTGAGGTGTACAGTGAGTATACTTGGATGCCTGCCTAACTCCAATGCTCTTCCATATTCACTGAACATTGGAGTTCTAAAGAACAGTGGGGTAGGAGGGAAGAAGGTGGGTTGGTATAAAAAAAGTGTCATTAGTGAATGGGATTTTGTCTCAATTAGGCATTTATTCATTTGTCCATTTGTCCATCCCTAAATATCTTTTGAGTATCTACTATAAATAAAGAGGCTCTCTAAAGAGGTTAAAATCCTATATCTGTAGATATAAAATCTATGTTAAGAAAATGGGGAATGCAAGAAGAGAAGAAATAACATAGTTTGAACCACCTTGAGGGAGTGCAAAGAGATTAATTGGCATGAGATGGATGTGGTTAGTGAAGATTTTTCTAACTGCCAATTCTTTGAATTACTTTAAAATAGGAATATGGTTAGCATTCATCACCTAGCTGTGTAAATACATACACACACAACACATCACGCAGAGTCAGTGTTTTTCAGGAAGGATTTAGTTTTACAAACTCTGGAAAGTCAAGAGCAACATCAAAGAAGAACATTCCTTAACTGAGGTCTTTTGGGTTGGCCTTAACCACATGTCATCTGGTAATGAGTCACTCAACTACTCTGGGTCAAACTGGAAACATAAATTAGCTCAGCTGAGAAATTTCCCCATATTATGAGTGTTTGAATTATGGGGAATACTTTATTTTACCCAATAACTGCAGGTTTATTTGAATTTGAATCAGCTGCCAAGTAAATATTTAAAGTTGAATAGTTGGAGCAAAGGAAGTTCATAATCTCTGAATAGTAATGCTGCCTTTTTTCTCCTCCTCATGACTTGAGAACACAGGGATTATTTGGAAAATATGAAAGAAAAACACATAATTCAAAATTGAATAAAGTGCTTATTTATAGATGGAAGACTGTGAACTACAGCCCATTTCATTTGTGGATGTGATAACTGTTTGGCAGGAAAGAAAACACTATAATTTCAATTCTGCCCATCTCTCCTTCCTTCTCCGGCTGCTTGTATCACCATTGCTCAGATTATCGTGACTTCTAAAAGATAGAAAGAAAAAAAAAAAACAATTATTAATCACCTGTAGTAGGAATTGAAACCTATGAAATGTGAAGGGTGAGAAGTGAGCAAATAATGAAAAGGGGAGAAAGGAGGGCTGTGATAATTGTTTTGGTATTAAACCTTGAATGAAGCAACTTCTTTGACCGAGCTTTAGGCTGCCTCTCTGGTATGCTACTGCAGGGAGGAGGAGAGATAGGTGAAAGTTAGTCATGGGACAGGGGCTGTGGTTTTCCGGTGTGGTTGGAGGCCCAGTTCAAACTCGAGGTCCAAGGTCAAGTCAGGTCAATGGGAATCAGCCTAGGCATGCAGCCACTGCTCCATTGCTTTGAGTGCTTTTCAATTTGGAAGAACTGAGAAGAGCAGTTTCTTTCTGAATCATTGCTCTTCCAGGCTTATGAATTTCAGAACCTCTTGTACTTTCCACTGCTTTCCAAACATGGACTTGTTTCAGGCTTCCCTACACAGATTGCAGTGATGTGGGCAAACAATTTTGACAAGATATGCAGCTTTGAGGAAAAGTACTTTAGGCTTACAAAGACATGCACTGTTGTTGGCCTCCTTGTAGGGTATTGGTAAGTGCTATTCCTTTAAGCACCTGTGAGGGAAACTGAGGTCTGGAGGCCCTCCGATGCCCTGAGAGTCAGTGAGCACAGGCATCCTTGGTGGAGCTCATCTGCAAATTTGTAACCAACAGATGGTCATTTTCTGTTTGGGATCTAGGAAAAAAAAAGAAGAAAGAACATATATTGTTAAAGGTTTTTTACTCATACCTTTTACATTTGAGTTCCAAAAACATTTTCTAAATGCCATCAGCATGTTAAGCGCTGTAGAAGGATGAGGAAGAAATTGAAGATTGTCACTCTGTCTTTGAGAAGCTTCCTTCTAAATTGGAACTGAAAGCTTGTGAAAGTAGATATAAATGGTTATGAAATAGCAGAGAAAGGACAAATGAATACTTCAATGAAGGAGGGATGGGCAGGGTATCCATTTCTTCCTACTCAGACATCCAAGGGAGCTGTGGCTCAACAGCAGACTTCTCCTTTAAAAAAATAATGTTTTCTGCCACCTTTCTGGGCAATCACAGCCTCACTTTCTGAAAAAATTACTCACCCTAAACTTCCCATTTCTTGTTCCTATGGGATGGAAGCAGATGTGGCAGTAAACTTCTGTTGACCATGCCTGTGAAAACAATGATGGTGCAGCAATGTCAGGATGGAAAGAATGTGGGCTGATGAATGGTGTTATGCTCAGAGCTGCCCATCCACTGAGATTGGGTAGACCATTATGTCAGAGAAATTGAAACTTCTATCTAATTGTTAGAAAGAAGCTATATTGTGAGCTTAGTTTTATCCTAACTAATACAGGGGGATTTCAAGCATTTTTTGTTGGGATAATCACCAGTTTTCAGGCAGCTTCTGAAAACAGGCAATGAGGATGTTCAAAACTGGAATTCTGAGACGCAAGCTACTAGAACACACAGGTACTGAGCTCTGACTCTTCCTAAAGATTCTCTGCCTTGTCCTTCAAACTTCATGATATAACTGCCCCTTTCCCTACCCTGTTCTGTTCTTTTCAGATAATTTAGTGTTGAGGTATTCATGGGGGCAGCTCCATCGCAAAGTTGTGAGTGGGAGAGTCTGGCCTACTGTTGCTAGGTAATAGTTTACTGCCTGTCGTAGGCAAGATAATGGCTCTCCAAAAATGTGCAGATCCTAAATCTAACAACCTCTGAATATGTGCAGTTACATGGCAAAAAGAAGCTGGGGTTGCAGGTAGAATTAATGAATATTGGTAGTCTGCTGACCTTAAGGTGGAGAGACAATCTGGGTTATCCAGGTGGGCTCAATGCACATCACATGCCTCAAGAGTGGAAGAGGGAGCACGAAAAGAGAACCAGAGTAGCAACAGCATGAGAAGAACTCAAAGTTGTTGGCGTTGCAGACGGAGAAAGGGGGCCATGAGCCAAGGAAAATGAGTGGTCTCTAGGAGCCAGCTTGCTATGGTCTGAAGGTGTCTTCTCAAAATCTCAAAATTTGTACGTTCAAATCCTAATGTTAAATGTGATGCAATTAGGATGCAGGGCCTTTGGCTGGTGATCAGATCATGAGGATGGAGCCCTCACGAATGAGATTAGCATCCTTGTTACAGAGATCCCACAGAGCTCCCTCAGGCCTTCCACTGTGTGAGGAAACAGTGAGAAGTGTGCAACTCATAAGGAAGCCCTCTCCTGATAATGCTGGCACCCTGATCTTGGGCTTGCAGTCTTCAGAATGGTGAGAGAAAAGTTTTTGTTCCTTGTAAACTAGTCTGTAGTTTTGTTATAGCAGCCCAAACACGAAGGCAGAGCTGGAAAAGGCAAGAAAATGAATAAATGAAATTTTTTCCCCTTACAGCCTCCAGAAGTTCTGCTGACACCTTAATTTTATAGCTCAGTGAGACCAATTTGGACTTGTGACTAACTTAACTATGAAATAATACCTTTGTGTTGTTTTAAGTCACTAATTAATTTGCCATAGAAAGTGAATACATTGCCTTAATTAATAGATGTGATTACATTTGGTGACAATTTTCAGACTCAATCTGCTCAAAGAAAGATAACTATCCAACAGTGAATTCTGGGAAGGTATCAGAACAAGACACCCAGAATGGACAGGTAGTGACAGGTGGAGGTCTGAAGCAATAGCGTTGTAGCTCTGATCACTTTGCTGAAAATAAAGCTGTTTTCCTGACCCCCCAAATTTCCTTTTCATCCTTTCTGTTCAGCCTTTTTTTACTGAATGCGAATCACAAGCCTTTCACAGAAGGGTGTGACCTTTATGTGCACCCATTTATAAAAGTGTGGTAGGTTGAGAACCACTAAAATATTATGGAAAAAAATCAATAGAGTTTTTAGGATTATTCCAGCAAAGGTTAACATACCAAATAACATTAGAATCAGTCGATTATTATGAGAATATGACAAAGGGATTTTCACGTGGCAGCTTAACCTTCAGACATAACCATTTAAGCACAGTTATGTCATTTAAAATTACGCATGGTGAAGTAGGCAAAACTATATAACTACTAATTTGAGTATTTAATATGAATGTATACATCATAGAGTATAGTTTATTTCAACCTAGGAATGTACATTCCTAACTATAAATACAATACCTATTAATCTTAAGTGGTAAAATAGATGTTTGAGTCAAAGGTCAGCTCCATTAGCCAAGGCTGCTGTTATGTTTTTGAACCTTAAGCTTTTAGAGGAGTATAAGAAATGAAATAAAAGCAAGTGGTTTCCTAATTCTAGATCTAGCAACTAGAAATTAACTGATGAAGCAAGTGAGAAAAGTAAAAGCTGATTTTTAATATCCATAGCTAGTATGTCAAGAGTGTGTGTTTAAGAAAAATACTGGTAAAACATCAACACCTTTTACCCACATGGGTAGCAGCTTAATAAAGAAAGCTAGTTTTATAAATGAAGTATAAATGAAACATAATTGTTTTGGGCATTTTCTTAAGAAGACTCTGTAATTGAAGAAAAATAAAGTGCAATGTAAAGACACAGGCGCACCTTTAGGTCTTTTTAGCATTTGGAGTCTCCATCTATGCACACTACAGAGGAAACAAGTGACGAGTGTAAATTTTGAAAGGAGAGAGAACTTAGAGAATGAGAAAAAAATAGAAGCTGATGTCCAAAGGTGCCAAGGAAATTGCCTAGAACATTTAGAAATGTGGTGCTTTTGGAGCCATAGAAAAAGTCAAAGCAAGAAAGCTCAGACTCCTACTATATCAATTCTATAGTTGTTTTATATAAAAACCCATTTTTGAAACTTGGGTTGCTTTCTTGTACCCTTTGTCATATTTATTGAGTTAAGTCTCTGTGTGACTCTAGGAATATATAAAATTTTCCTACATGTTACTCTGAAGTCTGAAAATCTAGAGCGATTTCTGGTGTGCATTTGAGTTGTGTTACTCTAGTTCAGGGATTTTCAGTCTTGTTCATCTCATGCTGCTGGTATAGGAAGGAATTTTCCCCCAGCTGGGATCAGTTTTCAGAATTGCACTTAGGCAAAGACCCTGGTCCCTGGAGAGTAGGCCTCTTCAATGCAGATGTCTCTAGATAGATTTCACATGAATTACTCTTCCCCTCTCCATGCTGGAGCCACAAGTGAATCTTTCTCCAATCCTTAAGTCCTCAAATGAGAACCTGCTGGAATTCCTGGAATAGAAGCCCATGAAAACCTGGGGGCCATTCTAAGAATGTGGCTCTAGGAAGTTCTCACTCTTTTGTTAGTCCGCGCTTAGCCTTTAGCACTTGTTGAAATTACCATTTAATTGTACCTATCAGGTCATGGCTTCAGAAATGTCTGCTCTGAGGAAACAGGCCTTGGCTGCTATATCTTTCTAGACTTGCCTCTCTCCAGGTTTGGGGTGCAGTTTGTCCTGCAGCCTCAGTTACCTGATAGAGCCAAGGAATGTTTTGATTTTCAGTTTGTCCAGCATTTTCATGTTGTAAAGATGGGAGTGACAACTTCTACATTCTTTTAGCTTGGAGCTAAAACCACAAGTTTTAACTTTGTATTCTTGATTGAAACTGAATTAAATTTACTGATACCTTGTTTGTGATTTTTGGATCCATGCACACAAATGAGATTGGTCTATAATTTTCTTTTTATTACTGTGTTTGTTTGGTTTTAGTATCCATGTTTTATAAAATGAGTTGTCCTCCCTCCCCTGTTTTTTCTATACTCTGGCATAATTTGTATCAAATTGGAATTATTTGTTTCTTTAACATTTTGTAGAAATTGCCCATAAAATTATCTGGATCCATTGTTTTCTACGTGGGAAGGCTTTACACTCAACTTCAATGTTCTTCATGGTTATGGGACTACTTAGGTTGTTAATAGATTCTTGAATATGTTTTGGTAAGTCATTGTTTTCTAGAGATTCCTTCATTTAATCTAAGTCTTCATATGTATGAGCATAAAATGATTCATTACATTTTCCTGTAGGTATACCATTGTTTTCCTTATTGGTATCTTGCCCATATAGAGAAGATCATAATTGGGCTGGAGCTAATTTTCTTTAAAAACTTCTCTGGTAGTCCAATGTGTGAGTATGTCAGGACTGGTTTTGAGATCCAATCAGGGTCATCTGTTACCAACTCAAGAGTTGCATCGGCCTCCAAATGTCTTCTGTCATTCTGTGACATATGTTGGGCCTTAGACTAGACTATATCTGGGTCTATAGATTTAAAATGCCTTTAATAATTGGGTTTTTTGATATCTTAACATTTGATGAAGATCTCTACAACCAATTTGGCAAGATTCTGCATGCAGCAATCCAACCCAGAGGCTGCATTTAGACACAGCCTGTGAATCCAAAGTAACATGAGCAAAGTTCTAGTCACGCCATAGTTTGTGGCTGCCAAAATGTGGACACGGAAGCAGTTATTTTAAAACTTGATAAGCAACAGAGCATTTTGGAGAACTGTGGAATAAAATGAATATTTCTAGTTGCCCAGCTGGAAAAGCATTTGCATGATTATTTACATCCTTATCATTGAATGCCCTTTATCTGATCAAAGGATGTATAGTGGGTAAGAAGTCTCTTAAAAAGTATAATTTATATTTTAGGTGAGATTTCTTTTCTAGCAAGAATTAAGTTCTAGCAACTTTTCTATGTTTGGTACTTTTTTTTTTGGTGGGATTTAGTAATCTTTATGTTAAAAATAAGGATATGTTTATTTTTTCTTTTAAAATATAATTTACACACAAATATTATCTGTCTATTTATCATCTATCATGTATTTAGCTACCTAGCTATCTTAATATAATGTTCTTGTGTTGCAATATTTTTGAGGAGGGGTATAATTTATACACAAGTTAAATTGGGAAGTTGGAAACTTCTTCAGTTTTCATGTAATGTTTCATTTAAATTATTTCCAACCACAGTCCAAGTCTCATGCTGCTATGGACAATCTGTGTTTCTTGGTATATGTTCCAACATTTTATTTAACAAAATAGAAATAGAAGAACAAATATAAAGGCACCAAATGTGAAGTATAGCTAGAAGGCTTTGACAGACATAACAGCAAAGCTACTTCATCTTTACAGCATTTGATTCAGGGACATTGTAACTCAAAAGATTTCTTCTTTGAGCATTTAATTCTGCAATTTAAATAGCAACTCAATACAACATAAAAAGGAGAAATGTCCAGCTCAATCCTTATGTACATAAATCCAACAGTATGAAGTGACATCAGCTCTAGCAAATTCAATCTTGATTTGATTCTGATTATCTCAGAAGATCCTCCTCTTGACCTTCCAACTAACTTTCTCATTTAGTCAGATTCAAGGATGTTAGGTCATCATGGAAAAATAATTATTAATGATTGAAAATGTATACTACATTGATAAAATATGATTATATCTTAAAATCTTTAGGACATACATTTATAAATAAAGTGAACCACATAAAAAGCTAAAATTGCCTCAATTCAGTGCTTAAAATAAAGATATTAAACATTAGAAAAAACTATCAATAAAAAAATTGACCAAGGTAAATAGTTTATACTCTCTTTACATAGATTTCTTAGATGGAAAATGATAAAACTGCTAATTGTTTATTGTATGATGCAATCTCAGAGAGGCAAAAAATGAGGGAAAAATATAAAGGAAGGCAGGGAAGAAAAAGAACAAACCCACCCAGAGCATCTTGGATCTGCAACACAAGGAACAGATTTGTTTGTTTGGTGATTGTGGTGGGGAGGGGATGGGTGGAGGTGGTACAGTGTATAGGGGGGATAAATGATAATAGAAAAAAATACAATAAAAATAAAAGAGGCATATTTGGTGGTTAGGTCATGTAGCATGTCTCCAGAGAAGCTGTATGGAACATTGAATCTTCAAAAAGTCTACTGCAGAGACATGGACATTAATCAAATAGCTCTTCTATGCCTTCTGTATTTTTATTGTTATAAAACAAAGGAATTAATTCCTGGTAACTTTTAGATAGCTGCTGGGAAAGCTAGGATTTCTCCTTATCAATTGGTGATGAGCAGGGATGTTTCCTTGGCTTTTCTACCACAGAAATGGCAAAGGAAGCTCCCAGAAGAAAGCAAGAAAAGTAGCAGAGGCCAGGGTTGGGAGGTGGTGCCTAGAGGGGGAAGGCAGCATTGGGGATGGTGCTTAAACTGATTTTATTATTTATACATCTGTGAAAAGAGTGAGTGTGGGATGTGGGTATGTATCTGTGCAAGTGATAAATTCAATATACATAGCTATGATTTCCCAGCAAGGGTATATAAACTAGGGTTCTGAGTAAATGTAAAAATGGAGGGTGGATTGTCACTGTAAAAGAGGTTGTTATATAGTTTAAAATGAGAACCTAAATCATGTCAAAACTTAGAAGCCTTTAGACATTTCAGTGTAGGCCAAAGGTTCTCAGTGGCACTGGGCTGGTGTAAACCTAGAAGGTGTGTGGTTGACAGATGTCTGTACTGAGATGAGGTCTTTGGGCAAAGTTGGCCAGGTTCTTTGCCCAATTTTTAATTGGATTGTTTGTCTTCCTGGTGTTGACTTGTGTGAGTTCTAGATATATTTTGAAGATCAAACACTTGCCTGGTGTATCATTGGGAAATATGTTTTCTCATATTGTTGGTTTCCTTTTCATTTTGATTATGGTTTTATAGCTTTGCAGAAGCTTTTTAAATTTGATGTAGTCCCATTTGTTTATTTTTCCTTTGTTTCTCTTGCCCTGGGACATATGTCAGCAAAAATATTGCTATGTGGGATATCTGAAATTTTTCTGCCTATGTGTTACTCTTAGGAAAACACTTTTTTCCAAACATTTTCTTTAGTGTCCTCTTCATTTTCAAACTTGGTTTTAGTTACCTCTTTTTGCAAATCAAAATGCATGCTGCTTCCATGAATATGTAGTACAACATTTTACTCTGGGAACTGGGAGTATCTGCCATCAATGTTCTCTGATCCACACCTAAATCTAATATAGAAATGGCCCACTTTTAATATGCTAGTGTATAAAGTAGAACCATGTTGAGAAATTTAAGAAACTTATGGTCATATTCTTATGTTCTGCTCAATATATGTAGATTTAGTAAAAATTGCCTCTCTTTTTAAAATATTTTATTTATTATTTTCAGAGAGAGGAGAAGGGAGAGGGGCAGAGAGGGAGAGAAACATTGATATATGGTTGCCTTTCACCTGCCTCCAGCCATGGACCTGGCTGGAGAACTGGCTTGTAACCTAGTTCTGTGCCCTGGCTGGGGAATCAAATCAGCAGCCTTTGGGTTTGCAGGCTGGTGCCTATCCATTGAGCTACCAGCCAGGGCTAAAAATTGTCTTAAGAAGCATTAAAATCCATTAACAAAGCAAGAAATTAAACAGAATGCCCAACACTATATTTGTATTACTCTGTCAACAATTCAGGTAACATATTTTTAAATAACACCTAATAATAAATAATGGCTAAATAAAAAACTGGTTTGAAATTAATTACATCTATGTGTGCACTAGCAGACAGTTATAGACCTTTAGTATGGACCAGGCATGTGTTAGACAGGAAAACAAACATGAATCAGAGAGTCCTTACCGGTGTGGAGAAGGAGTGATGCCTGAGGGCATCCAGATGGACGAAGACCATAGAGTTGAATATATGAGTCTGGAAAGCAGAAGAAAGATTTGGCCTAGAGTTATAGAGATGGAATAACTAAATGAGGATCTTTAAGAGGAAAAGCTAAAAAGCAACAAAATAAAGTGTTTCCTTGCCTTTTCTTAGAATGACCTACATAGGCAGAATAGGCAGGCAGGATCCAAATGGAAATTAGGTTGGAACTTTGGTGTATATTTTTTGGGAATGCCCATGGGTAAGTCACAGCATAAAATGACTCTATATAACTTTTCCTTTGTAATTTTTAGACTGAGAAACCTATCTCCTTTTCCCCTACCTGCAGAACTGGGGCTGGCCATGGTTCATGAAAAGAGGGGTATGTATTAGATAACTGTGGGAACAAGAAACTCGTTGAACATCAACATTTCTGCAACAGAGGGTATCTTACTGAGCCAGTCTCCTCAGTTCTTGTTGAAGGAAATGTAGCTGCCACCTGGACAGAACAGGTCAGGGCTGGTGGAGCTGTGTGAGCTGGTGTACATGGGGTACTTGTGCGCTGCAGACTGCTCACACTAGAAGTTTATCCTCTCAAAACCCTCTTAGAATTTTTGAAATGAATGGATTTTACCACAACTGAACATATACAGGTTTTGGGTAAACATTCAGAGGCTTTTTGGACATCTTAAAGCCCATCTATGGACATATTTTTTTCAAGCTATGGAAAAGAAAATAGTAAACATAGTCTCATAAAAGAAAGCTTTATAATTACATTCAAGAGTAAAAAGTATACTAAAATTGTAATGGGTAAAATTTCAAATATTTTAAGAGATATACAGATAAAAGCACCAAAAAATAAGAATGGATTCCAGAAAAAGGGCTAGAGGGAGAAGATGGATCCATACAAGAAAAGCTTATCCATTTAAAAGAGATACTGTACAGAAAAATAAATCCACTTAAAAATGAAGGAAACAAAGTGAATTAAATAACTCCTTTAAAATTTTGTCTATAACAAGAAAAATAAGCAATAGAAACTTAGTCAATATGAAGCATTGGAGACATTACCAAAGGAGCCATTTCCCATGAATGAATAGGAAGTAATTTAAAAAACCTTTAAGAACTCCAAATCAATAGGTCTGAATAATGGATTATTAAGAGAATTGGCTATTATTCTTAGAGAACCATTAATAATCATTTTTGAAAGTGAATTTTAGAGGCCAGATGATTGAGATTTATACAATATAATTATATTTTATGTTGATAAATATATACATGCATTTTTAATTATTGTTCTATTACAGTTGTTCCAATCCCCCCACTCCCCCCACCCCCACTATCTAAAGCCCTCCCCACACTTACTCCTACAGTCTATCCCCACATGCTGTCCATGTCCATGGGTCATTTATACTTGTTCCTTAACTAGACTCTTCCCCTTCTTTCCATCCTTCTCTCCCTCCACTCTCCACTCTGGACACTCATTGTCAGTCTGTTCCTTGTTTCCATGCCTCTGGTTATATTTTGATTGATTGTTTTGCTCATTAAGTTCCTCTTACAGGTGAGATCATATGGTATTTGTCTTATGCTGCCTGGATTATTTCAATTAGCATAATACTCTCCAGTTCATCCATGTTGTCACAAAAGGAAGTTCTTTTTTTTCTGATGTGTAGTATTCCGTTGTGTAAATGTACCACTGTTTTTTTTTTTTTTTTTAAATTCACTCATTTACTGATGGGTAGCTAGGCTATTTCTAGCACTTGGCTATTAAATAATGCTGCTATGAACATAGGGTTGCATAGGTTCTTTTGAATTGGTGTTTTAGGATTCTTTGGGTATAATTCCAACAGTGGATAAAAAGGCAATTCCAGTTTTAGTTTTTTGAGGAAATTCCATGCTGTTGTTCATAGTGGCTGCATCAGTCTGCATTCCCAACAATAGTGTTCTAGGGTTCCTTTTTCTCCACATCCTTGCAATCACTTGTTTGTTGATTTGTTAATGATCATTCTGACAGGTATGAGGTGATATCTTATTGTGTTTCAAGTTGCATCTTTCTGATGGCTAGTGATATTGAGCATTCTTTCATATGCCTATTGGCCCTCTGTATGTCCTCCTTGGAGTAGTGTCTGTTCAGGTCCTTTGACCATTTTTTAATTGGATTTTTTGTCTCCCTAGTGTTGAGTAGTATTAGTTCTTTATATATTTTGGAGATCAGATCCTTGTCTGAGGTATCATTGACAAATATGTTCTCTCATATGGTTGGACCTTTTCTCATTATGATGATGAGACCTGGGTTTATTTTTGGTCTCTCTTATCTGTTCCATTGATCTATGTGTCTGTTCTTATGCCAGTAGCAGACTGTGTTGTTTATAGTGGCTTTGTAATATTCTCTGATATCAGGTACTGTGACCCCTCCTAATTTTGTTTTTCTTTCTCAAGATTGCTGAGGTTTTTGTTTCCATATAAATATTTGAAATATTTATTCTAATTTTGTAAAAAGTGCCATTGATATTTTAATGGGGATTGTGTTGAATCTATAGACTGTTTTGGTAGTATGGACATTTTAATGAGTTTAATTCTTCCAATCCATGAACGCAGTATTAATTTCCAGTTATTTGTATTTTCCTTAATTTCTTTTCAGTGTTCTATAGTTTTCTGAGGAAAGGTTTTTCACCTCCTTGGTTAAGTTCATTCCTGGGTACTTTATTTTTCTTGTTATAGTAAATGGAATTTATTAATCAGTTGTGATTTTCCCTAGTTTCTGTGTCTGGTATTTCATTGCAAGTGTATAAAAATGCCTTTGATTTCTGAATATCAACTTTGTTTCCTGCGAATTTGTCAAATTCACTAAATCAGTTGAGTAACATTTTGGTGGAGCATATAGGATTTTCTATGTACACTATCATGTCATCTGCAAGTAATGACAGTTTTATTTTCTCCTTTCCAATTTGGATGCTTTTTATTTCTTTATCTTACTTGATTTCTGTGGCTAGAATTTCCAGTACTATGTTGAATGAAAGTGGTGAAAGCAGACACCCTTGTCTTGTTCCTGATCATAGGGAGAAAGCTTTTAGTTTTTGCCCACTGAATGTGATGTTGGCTGTAGGTTTTTTGTATATGGCTGCTATTATGTTGAGGTATGCCCCCTATATTCCCACTTTGATCAGTGTTTTATCATAAATGTGTGCTGTATTTTATCAAAATACAGCTTTTTCAACTTCTATTGATATGATCAACAGGTTTTTTTTTTTCATTTTGTTTATGTGATATATAATGTTTATTTATTTGCACATATTATACCATCCTAGCATCCCTGGAATGAATCCTACTTGATCATGTTGATGATCTCTTTAATGTATTGCTGGATAAACTTTGCCAGTATTTTTTTTTTTTTTGAGGATTTTAGCATTTATTTTCATCAGGAACACTAGCCTTTAGTTTTCTTTCTTTGCTGTGTTTTAACCTGGTTTTGGAAATAGGATAATACTGGCCTCATAAAAAAAGTTTGGGAGTCTTCCCTCTTTGTATTTTTTGGAATAGTTTGAGAAAGATAGGAGTTAGTTTTCCCCTAAATGTTTGGTAAAATTCACCTGTGAAGCTGTCTGGTCCTGGGCTATTATGTGCCAGGAGTTCTTTGATTACTGCTTCAATTTCACTAGTTATTTGTCTAGTTAGGTTTTCTGCTTCTTCTTGATTTGGTTTTGGAAGATTATGTTTCTAGAAATTTGTCTATTTCACCTACATGGTGAAATTTCTTGGCATATAGTTTTTGTTTTAAATTCTTACAATCCTTTGTATTTCTGTGATATCAGTTGTGATTTCTCCTCTTTCACTTCTGATTTTATTTATTTGGTCCTCTCTCTTTTTTTCTTGAAGAGTCTGGTTAAAGTGTTGTCAACTTTGTTCATCTGTTCAAAGAACCAGCTCCTGGGTTTATCAATTCTTTGTTCTTTTAGTCTCTATGTCATTTAATTCGGCTCTGATCTTGTTATTCCTTCTGCTTGCTCTTGGTTTTGTTTGGTGTTGTTCCTCTAGTTCTTACAGATGTAGGGTTAGGTTATTTATTTGAGATTTTTCTATCTTTGTTAGGTAGGATTGTACTATAGCTCTGAACTTCCCTCTCAAGACTGCCTTTGCCATGTCCCATAGGTTATGGGCTGTTGTGTGCTCATTTTCATTTGTTTCCAGACACTTTTTGATTTATTCCTTGATCTTATTATTAATCCATTCATTGTTTAATAGCATGTTATTCAGTATCCATGAATTTGAATGTTTTTGATTTTTTTCTAGAGGTTGGTTTCTAGTGTTAATCCCTTGTGTTCCAAGAAGATGACTGATATGATTTGAATTTTCTTGAATTTATTGAGGCTTATTTTGTTTCCTACCATTGGTCTATCTTTGAAAATGTTCCATATATATTTGAAATGAATATATATTTTGCTTTTTGGGGGGTGAAATGTTCTGAATATATCAACTAAGTCCATTTGATCTAAAGTGTTGTTCAGTGCTACTATATCCTTGTTTCTTTGCTTGGAAGATCAATCCATTGTTGACAATGAGATGTTGATATCCCCTACTATTGAGTGTGTTGCTGTTGATATCTTTCCTGAAGTCCTGCAAGATTTTTCTTACATATTTGGGCGCTCTTATGTTGGGTGAATGTATGTTTACAATGGTTATGCCTTCTGGATGGATTATTTCCTTAAGTATTATGAAGTATCCTTCTTTGTCTCTTTTTATGGCCTTTGTTTAGAAATCTATTTTGTGTAATTGCTACCCAAGCTTTTTTTCATGTTCATTTGCATGGAATATTTTTATCTATCCCTTTATTCTCAGTTTGTGTAAATCCTTTGTTCTGAGGTGGGTCTCTTATAAATAGCATATATGTGGGTCATGTTTTCTTATCCATTTAGCTAGGTCTTTTCATTAGGGCATTTAATCCATTTACATCTAAGGTTATTATTAGTAGGTACTTATTCAATGCCATTTTTTCCCCTTTGTACTTGCGTTCCTTTCTCTCTCATTTTTCTTCATCTTTTAAGGCAGTCTTTTCATTACCTCTTGAAATCCTGGTTTGATGAAGATGTAGTCTTTTAACCTATTTTTGGTCTGAGAAGCTCCTTATTTCACCTTCCATTTTAAATGAAAGCCTTGCTGGGTACAGTAGTCTTGATTTCAGGCCTTTGCTTCATTACTTGACATATTTCTTGCTATTGTCTTCTGTCTTGTAATATTTGTGTTGTGAAATCAGCTTACAGCCTTATTGGCGCTCCCTTGTATGTTACAAGCTGTTTCTCTCTTGCTACCTTTAAGAGTCTCTCTTTGTCTTTGATTTTTGCCATGTTACTTATGACGTGTTTTGGGGTGGGCCTCTGGGTTCAATTTGATTGGGACCCTCTGTGCTTCATGGACTTGTGTGACTTTTCTCTCATCAAGTTAAGGAACTTTCTGCCATTAATTTTCAAACAAGTTTTCTACCACTTGCTCTTTTTATTCTTTCTCTGGTAGCCCTATGATATGGGTATTATTATATTCCATGTTTTCCTGAAGCTCCCTTAAACCCTCTTTGTTCTTTTTCTGTCTTTTTTCATTTTTTAATTCTGTCTGGAAAGTTTTTCATACTTTGCTGATTTGATCCTCTGCTTCATTTTCCCTGCCTTTAATTCCTTATAGTGTATTCTTACATTTTAGAAACTGTGTTCTTCATTACCTCCTGCCTCTTGTTGATAGTTCTGTGTCTCTTTTCATGCTAGTGCAATTCTCAGTAAGTTCCTTGTAGCTATCCTTGAGCTCTTTGTAGTTCTCACTGAGCACTTGAGCATCCTTATAACCATTATCTGTGTCTGATAGTTTGCTTGCCTCTATTTCACTTCACAGTCTTTCTGGTGATTCCTCCTTTCCTTTTGATTGAGAGTTGTTTCTTTATCTCCCTATTTTAAGTGACTCTTCTTGTTTCTGTTCCTTAAATTTATCTGCTTTGGCTCCCTGTTTTGAGGTATGATCTTTTGTGGTAGGAGAAATGTGGGATTCAGTGGTGCAGTCTCCTTGATCTCCATAACTTGATGCTCTTGGAATGCCATTTATGCTGTTTTTGTGAGCTGTCTGGTTGTAATTAAATTTTGGTTGTTGTTGGCTCATTCTTTCATGCATTCTTTCATCTGGGTGTCTAACTGAGAATCACTCCTCCCACCATGTCCTGTATGTATGTTGTTGTACAGGTGCTTCCAGAACAAAACTAAACAGCCCAGGAAATAAACTTACACCTGCAAAAATAACTTCCATCCACAATCTCACTATCAATAGCAAATGAGCTGGTGTTAATAAATATGTAAAGAGATTAAGACTATTATAAGAAAGGAAAAACAAATATGAGATGACTAACTGAAAAAAAAAATGATTTTGAGAAGATAGAAGAACAATAATAAGAGTAGGGAACAAGATGATTAGAGAAAGAAAATAAAATTTATAATCAAATTTAAAATAAAAGGGAGGAAGAAGCCCTGGCTGGTAGCACAGTGGATAAGGCGCCGGCATGTGAACCCAAAGGTCACAGGTTCGATTCCCCAGCCAGGGCACATAACCAGGTTGCAAACCAGGTCTCCAGTCAGGTATGTGGCTGGAGGCAGGTGAAACACAACCATACATTGATGTCTCTTTCCCTCTCTCCCTTCCCCTCTTTCTAAAAAGAAAGAAAAAAAATCTTAAAAAAAAAAAAAAAAAAAAGGGAGGAAGGCTGAATGAAGTAAGAGAAAGTTTAAAAAGAAATTAAAAAATATAATGAAAACAAGGCTAAAAAAAGAAAAGAAAAAGAAAATGGGAAAAAGGAACCAAATTGGAGAAAATGATCCACCACTGCACTATTGATGATCAATGTGCAAAGATTAATATAGGTGGGATGGGGATAAGAGGAAGGAAAGGAAGGAAGGAAGGAAGGAAGGAAGGAAAGGAGGGAGGGAGGGAGGGAGGAAGAAAGAAAGGAAGAAAGAAAGAAAAGCCTAAGAGATGTTCAAGGGAAAGGGAAGTGATTTTGAAAGGGAGAAGGAATGCTAAGAGTGAGAATGAAAACCAGTCTACAATAAGGAAAAATTAGAATTTAAAATGAAAAAAAGGGAAGAGGAAGGCAAAATGGAGTAGGAGAGGGAAAGAGTAAAACTTGATATTCAAAATACAAAAATAGTGAAGATCTAGACATAAAATTGAAGAACTGCAACAACTACCATCATATCCATAACCAATGAGCAAAGATTGATAAATGTGAAGAGAGAAAAGGGTATTTTAAAAATAGGACAAAGAATTTGAAATGACTAATGACAAGAAAAATGGTTCTGAGAGGCTAGAGAGGGGAGAAATAGTAAGAGTGTGAAATGAAACCAAGTCGTAGCGAGAGAGAAAATAAAATTTAAAATGAAAATAAGAGGAAATAAGAAGGTAAAATGGAGTAATAGAAGGGAGAAGCAAAATCTGAGATTTGAAATAAGCTATAACATAAAAATTAGTGACTTAAAATGCACAAACTTTAGGGACAAGAAAGGAATGTTAAGAAGGTATGCCTGAAAGGAAATAATGAAAATAGTGAAGAAGACCATGGTGAAAATTTTCTCTGTAGATCTAGTATTGATCTAGTATCTAGTATTTACCATGTTATTCTCTTTCTGGATCTGCCCCTGGTGCTGCCAGATGTTTTTCCTCTCTGCCTAGGGGCAGCCTGTTTGAGACTACCAGCAATCCTCATTCTGTGGTTGTCTCCTTCAGTTGTTAATCTAGTCAATGTGTAATCAACAATCTAGTTTAAGCACCACAGGGTCTGGAGAATAATTCTTGTGGGCAGGCTGATGCCATTTGGAGAAGACTGTTCTGTCTGAGAAAAATGGCTCCTGAAATATGGGGGATGGCTCAGCACCAGGATCTTGTCAGCTTCTCCCTCAGTTCTCTCTCTGAAGTCACTGTCTCCACACTCTCCTCAAGTGTCTCTAATTTAGTCAGCCCCCTCTTTGTAGGAGCCCAGGGTAAGTGGATGCAAACAAGATTTTGTGGTGGCCTTTTACAAGGCTCTCTGTGACTCCAGCCATCTCTCCCTGGCAGTCAGAAAGCCTGCTGCTTTTCACAGCTGGATGTTTTCTGGGTGTCTTTCTGGTTTTGATGCTATAGGCTGGGGAGACCAGCTTGAGGTTCAGACCTGCACTTCTCAAGGGAACTCCCTTGGCCTCTGACATTTCCCCCTGGTGCTTCAACTGCCGCCCATGGGAGCCCAGCCAGTCTTCCCGTGTCCCTTCCATGTTCCATACCAGTCATGTTGTGGTGAAGTGGTTGCTTCTGCCTGTCTATGGTTATAAGGCTTTTCTCCAGTGATTGTTCAGTTTGTTATTCTAGATGATTTCTCCACAATTTAGCTGTGATTCTAAATTGGTCCTGGGAGGAGGTGTTGTAGCTATCACTTACTCCTCTGCCACCCTGGATCTCTATTTGTACATACCATTTTTATATTTTCTAAGGGACTACTAAGCTTTCATTTGTTAGTGTTTTCTCCTAGAAAAACCCTATTTTATATCTAAACCCTACCTGGATATAATTTTCATTGATAACATAAATACTTAAACTGTGGCACTATGGTACTTTTTTTGGTATTGTATAACCCAAATAATTATAGAAGGCATTAAGTGACATGGGAAATAGGTATTTGAGGGGTTATTGCCCAGAATGAATTTAAAGACATCAGACAAATTCAGATGGAACATTAAATGTGATCAAGTTGGATGAAAAACAGTACCAAGTGTATCTAGCATCTGTGGAGGATAATTTCAATATTGAAATACAGATATTTATTAAAACATAAGTGTAACATTGAAATCTGGAGTGATTCTGGAAGAGAAATTTGACAGGCACTTATGTTGTAAGTGATTCATCACATTGATGTGGACATCTTAGGGGGATGTTTCCTCACTAAACATTGGGGAGTTATCTGGAAGGGAAGTGGTAGTAGTTTTTACTAACCAAGATACTTAGGTGCACATAAATGGCAAACAGTCCCTGGGGGAAGAATACAATGATAAGACTAATGGTGAAACTAATGTCTATAGTGTTTTGCCTATGAAGTGGACAGAATGAACAAATATAGTTCTAATTCCATGGAAACTAAAAGATCTAGTCACACTTCTGAAAATTCCTAAGTACCAGAATTTGGTGTTTAAAGTAATGTATCTTGATAATTGTCAGACATAATGAGACAGATTATAAGTGTTTATTTCTAGTGTCCACTGTCCAAACTAAAACTAGAAACATCTTCAAATGATTTTCATTTTATTTGTTAATGCTACTTTTTTTTTCTGTTTTAGTTTTTTCTAAATACAATGTGACAAATTGTCAATAAGAAAACTCTTGATTTAGTACAAGGAACTTTTGACATTTTGGAGTTTCTATAGGGCTTGGAATCAACTATTTTTGGGTTCTGATATGATGATTGGAGAGTTTCAGGTAGTAATCTTTTTCTAAACATTCTAAACTGTCTTTATAATTTTTTATGGTTGTAATAGTGAATGAAATTTATCAAATGCACCTTAAATTTATATATTTACTAAGTAAATTATTATTCCTTACAATACTTGGTAAATTGATGTATCTCTGCTATTTCATCTGAAGTGAGCTCTCAAATTAGAAATAACTATCAAAACCTTTGAAAAGTGTTGATTTACATTTAATAGAAAATGCTTAGCACTTTAGATAACAATTGAACATATTGGATTTTTAAAATCTTAACATGCTAAGCAAAATTTTGTTGAGTACAAAAAATGCAAGGATTTGATTAGACTATCCAATTTACTTAGCAGTAGTATTGCTTATCCAAGTCACCAAAATAACTCTAAATCATGTAATATTAAAATAGTCATTCAGCTTAAATTGAAATACTACTTGTCAAATATAAAAAGTAAAAAAAATGACAACACCCTATATATCCTAGTTGGTAAATGCTTTTCTTTTGCTTCTGCTTTAGGGAAATATAGAATCAGAACAAACATGCACAAAGTTTCAGAAAAAGCATAAAGTAAAATGTAGTTCTTTTGAGGAACATGGAACCCATATTTCCCATGCAATGTTAGTAATCTCACCTTTCTTTTGCTCTGGTATACCAAGCCAGTGATTGTCCTAATGGAGGATTAAAAATATAGTATCTGGATGCTATAAAGTTGTAAAAACAGTTACAATTTCATTAGAAGATATTGCATATCAGTGCTGGATTCACTGACGTGAAGTGGCAACTCTTGAGCCAGCCCCAGGCTAACTTGTTGTCAATTCCAATTCTTCAATAATTAAAATGGGAACTTTTAAACCCTCTTGCTGTTAAACATCTACATAGTCTCCTGCACATATTAATCAAATCTGTTATGAATGCTCCTCAAAGCAAAGAATGTTCTTCCCCTTAGAGCTATGAGTATGTTCTTTTCTTCTTTAAGGAAAAGCAAAAGATCACTGAGCAAGATTATACAAAAATTGAAAATTCTTTTCATGGAGTTATTTTTGTACCTTAGGAGTAACAGGAGGTGGTTAATTCTGAACATTTATCTGAAACTTTACACCAGCTTTGCCCTGGGCGAGTTTGCAAATGTTCTTTCCTGCCATTGGGTCTGACTTAGGAACTTCCATTTGTAGAACCATATGTGCAATAACTGGTCCTTGGGGTCACCCTGGCAACCACACAGTCCCCTCATTCCAACCCACACTTGTGCTTTGCCAAAGAGAGGGACAAAATGAAGGATCCTAATGTGATGCTAAGAAGAAAAAAAGAAATTGGGAGAAATTTTAAAAATCAAGTGAGCTAGTTTCATACACTTTCAGAAAGACTTTTGTTAAAACACAGTTGATTTAAGAAAAAAAACAGAATAGTTCTTCACTAGTCCGGAAGTAGAATAATAGAATGTAGCCTGTGGTTTGTGTTGAGAGGTAAATTTTAGAAATGCAAATAAAAAGGTTCGGAATAAATAGTATATCCAGCCTAGAGTCCAACCTACCCTTGTTTTAAAGGAACTATTGTCCAGGAGCAGCAAGAGTGATTTAACCCATGAAAGCATTGTGTAAAATGCCTTTAAAAAGACTTTAATTTTGCATGCCCCTCCCATGACCTTCTGTCTTGATATGTGCCTCTGTTCTTTCTCTATTTTTTCCAGCTCGGTAGATAAAACAACAAATAAAGTAGAGCATTTTGAAGTTGAAGGGAAAAGTCTTAAGACATACAGAAATGAAAATAATTTTCTCTTTCTTAACTGCAATAGGAGCATTTTGCTACTGAGAAAATAGTTTTACCTCTCTCTTTGGCATTTTGCCTTCTTCATACAAAATAGCACCCCTCAGAGAAGGTTCCTAATTCAGAGTTCCATTAATCACTGAGCAGGAGCCATTCTTTCAGTCTAAGGATGAGATCATTGGTATTCTTGATTTTACAGAGAAGGACATTTTTGTAGACTCCAAAAGATCCCTTGAATTTAAAAGAAAAAAAGAGAAATGGTGGAAGTCTGTGAGTCTAGTCAAACAACAGTCTAAAAATTTATGTCAGCATTAAAGGAGAGTTTAAGGCATATATGCAATCAAAATGAGAGCCCTCAGTCAAATGTTTATTTTAAGAGCGAATAACCTAAAATATTTGTATCATCCCAGATGTAGGCTCTGCTCTTTGCATTACCAGAAAGGCCAGCAGTGTTCTGTCAACACGACATTTGAAAACACATGAGACTGGTTGTAATGTTTAGTCATATTTAAAGCTGAACTGATATTGCTGGTAATGTTAATGATAAATTGAGTTTGAAGTGGGTGGTATTTTAGATACTTTTGTTCTGGTTGAGATGTCAGTAAGAGGTAACTTTTTTTTCCCTGTAAAATTACGATTTAAATTTTACAAGTTAAGGTACATGTGTCTGTGTGTATAGGGACAGAATAGTGTCCTTACCAAGTCTAATTGCATCTTCTTGCTCTGACCTCATCCCTTGCCTTTCTGTATTTAGGTAGGGGTGGGAGGTGCTAAAAGAAAACTAGGAAAAAAGAAGGACTTAGAAAGATGAGGGGGGAAAAGAACAGGAGAAGGAACAGAAAGTTTGAGCAGAGGAGAAAAGTAAGGTGGTAGCATTAAGACTGCCCATACCTCCTCCACAACCTCCTCCTTACCACACACCATCAACCAATACCAGTCAAACTGGAGGAGGGAGGAAAAAAAAACACAACAACCCCCAAAATGAAAACCCAGAAAGGTCAGAGAATGCTGTGTAGCTTATCTGTATTAGGAATGACCTGAATTTTGGTTCCTGTACAAGTCAGCAAAGCTTCGATAACCCACAATTCTTTACATAAAATTTCTTAGCAGTTGCCACTGCAAATCTTCTGGTCTTTTCTGTCTTTAAGAAGCAATACTGTAAATGCAACTTCTGTCAATCATGGAAGGCTACCTCAAGGTTATGCCAGGTCAGATCTGGAAACCCAAGGATCAGTGAGTGGGGTGTTAATGGCAGGATGGGTAGCAAATGTGAATGGGGAGAGCCTGAAACTTACAAGCTGTTGTCACAGGAAGATTACAGCTAAACAAAGGCATAAGTTGGAATGAGAAAAATCAGGGTAAAGGAAGATCAGGAAGTATAGAGGACTAATAGGAAAGTGTATTGTGGTTTTATTTACAGAAAGATTCATGAATTTAAACACTCAACTGAAAGAGGTTTCAGATTATAGCAAACACAGTGGTTCCTTATGACATGAACTAATAATATTCTGCCTTCCTACAGTATTTCTCCATTACTGCATGCAAATTGACTGTTTCCTAAGACATCTATGTGGTTTCACTGAATCGTATGCACAGTTTCTGGTCCATCTCAAATTTCCCACTTTGCTGTTTGGAATTGTTTCCTGTTCATCACAACAGACTGGATATAATTGAAAAGGATGGCAGTTAAGTCAGCCAAAATATGTACATTTGACAGAGAAAAATGAACTAGGTTGTAAATAAAAGTAGAAAAAGAAAAGAGGTCAGCCACATCTTACAGTTATCCTCTGTTTTCCCATATCTCTGCTTGGTTCCTGTAAGGGCTGCTTGGAACACTTCAGTGAATTACTATAAACTATTGAAAATACTTCTCTCTCAACCCATTTCCAAATTTTCAACATATTTTGACAAATTGGAAAGCTTATACAGAACTCTCTTGATATACTTTAATTGAATATGATGGTTTTATGCTCTGTAACTTAAAAGATACATGCATTAATTAGTTTTAAATAATAAAAACATTTTCTAGTAATTAAAAGGGGAGGATTTTTTATCTCTCTTTTATTTCCTTGAAGCAGTCATCAAGGTTATTCAATGGTAGTTGAGAATGGGTGTGTATAATTGATGCAGTTTGATACTTCTATTTTTAGTATAGAATATACCTCAATAGAATGTCTAAATGTTCAGTAACTTAATGGCAGAATTGTCAGCCCGATTCTTCTCCCTCCAGCTACTACAGTGCCTCCATTTCTTAAAATATTTGAGAGCATCAAAGATTTGATGTACGTACCTAATTCTAATCAGCCATCCTTTGGGACTAAAACAGGTAAAATAACACTGATAATAGAATGAACAAGCCTAAAATCTATATAAAATATCATTAATGTTTTTCATTAGTCTCATGGATAGCATTATAATCTACTTGAAATATGCAACAGATAATTTCTTCAATGTTATTGAAATTAACTGCTGCTATGAAAGTAGAAAGTCTAGAACTGATGTGTGATATTTTTAGTTTACTGAATAAATATTAGTGGCAACATGGAAGAGTTAAGGTTATTGTTGACAATGGAAACAGAAGTATCTTCCTAGAGCCAGATACTCTCTTGAGTTGCCCTATAAATATGTTTCATGTAATAACTTAATTACATGGAGCCTGGTGAATTCTGAGCATGAGGAAATTTCTTTACTGGGATGGAAGGAGACTGTAGCCTATTGTGAACCCCCCCCCCCCCCACTCCCGTTCTTTCAGACTTTTCCCTGGGCACTCTTCCCTAGCCTTCTGGGTTCTGCAATTATTCCAGCTGCCTTTCTGGCAGTGGCTTTTCAGCTCCATTTGTGAGCTTCCTGACTCACTATTGCTCTTAAATGATGATGCTACCTGTGTTTTAGCTTTAGTCCTCTTCTGTCACTACACCCATTCTTCTTGTGTCTGTTCACTCACAACTTTAGTTTCCATGCAGAATTATGTAGACCAATAATTCTCAAATCAACATCTCTAGTCCAGCTCTCCTCCTGATATTTGGATCTGAAGATCTATTGGACCATCTAGTTGACTTTCCTAGGGCCACTTGGAATCGGCATGTGACTAATGAAACTTTTGAGCTTCAGTCAGTCCATCCACTCTGCCTTGTTTGCATCTCTCTCCTCAAATGGCACCATCATCCTTCTCTCTCAGCGCCCACAGCAAATAAACTACCAGTTTCTATCCATTCTCCTTCTTAAACATCCCTGCATTCTGTCCTCATCACTACCACTACTTATTTAGGTTATTGTTATCTTTCTAATGGATTAATGTGAAAATGTCTTAATGGATCTTCCTGCCTTGGGTCTTACTTCATTTCAATCAATTTTTCAAACCACTCTTAGAATGATTTTCTGAAAGTGCGAATCTGGTCTTATCATTTCCCTGTCTAAACCTTTTAATGGCTCCCCAGTGTCCCCAGGTTAAGTCCAGTCTCCTGCAAGTTCCTTCACCACTTGACCCTTGACTGCTTCTCCAGTCTCCTCTCTCCTCCTTCCTATCACATTTGTGCTCTTTGCTGAGCCTATAGCACTTCTAATTTCACATCCTCAAATGGAACATACTTCCTCTGCTCCTTTTAGGTCTTTGCTCATGTGATTTCCTTTTCTCCTCTTTAGGAAAGCTACATTGTGCTCTGGTTAAGAACACAGGCTCTAAAATGAAACTTCCTCAATTGGAATCCTAGCTCCCCATTTCCTAATCCTTATTTTTTTCCTGGACCTGATGGGAATGATGATGATGATGAGGATGTTAATAATAGTATTACTTTTCAGGGTTGTTATGAAGATTAAATGAGTGGGACGTAAGAGTGATACCTGGGCTCTAGTAAACAGTAAAGTATTAGTGACCATGACTATGGTTTCTCATCTGATTAGGTATTAAGAATCCTTGCCTGAGCCACTACATCTGATTAGGTACTTGTTTATGTTTCTCACAGCACTCTAAAGGTACCCTTATGGTGGCAGATATCACACTATGTGGTAACTACTTCTCTATTCGCTTCTCTTCCTTGATTGAGTATACATTTCTTGAAGTCAGATTAATTTTTCTAATCATTACTCTTCTAGATTAAAAACATGAATATTTTTACCTTACATATTTGAAGTAAGCCCTTAGTAGAAATGATCTTGCAGGTACTACCTTTCAACCAATAGCTTTTAAAATTCAGTGAGAGGATGAACATCAGGTGGATAGATTGGCAGAGCTCAGATATTTGTCCTGAAAGAGCAAGGAAAAAGGGGAACCTGATTTATATTGGAAACCCTTTTGCCAGTTCCTCCAAGTCAACTTCTTTCCCCTTTTAAGCCTAAGGGCTCATAGTTCTCCTAAAGAAAAGACCATGTGAGGAAACAGTGAGAAATTACCATCTGCAATCCAAGGACAGAGGGCTTAGGGAAAAACAGATCTGCTGACTTCTTAATCTTGGCCTTCCCATCCTCAAGAACTGTGAGAAAATAAATTTCTGCTATTTAATCTACCTAGTCAATGGTATTTGTTATAGCAGCTGAAGCAAACTAATACAGATGGTAAATTTTATGTGATGTGTATTTTTATCACAATTTTTAAAAATATGCAGAAAACAATTGTCTAGCCAGTTTTATCTTGGAAGAAAGTCTGAGAGAAGTTTGTGAAACAATAAATGATGAGATTGTAATGAAAAGAATTTGTATTCTGTGTAAAAGGATTTGGCTGGGACTGTGCTCAGATGCATTTTGAAACCTGGAGACCTGTAGTACAGGCTTCTGAGTTTGAAGTCAGCAAAAATAATAAACTAAATGTGTATGGGCCTTCTTGTCTTGTCTAATGTGATCACTGCTTGGAAGAAAGGTCTTGAGGGGACAATGTGGGTACTTAATCTTACACAATAGTGCAAGTGTCAAATAATAATGACTATTATTAAATTTATTAATAAACTTCTCTGTGCTTAGTATAGTGTTAGAAGGATAGATATTGATCAAGTAATTATTTCCATTTTACAGATAAAGAACTTAAGGACCAACAATGTTAAGTTGATTAAGTAACCATATCTTATAACACACAATTCACATATAACTGGGTTTTAAACAAGGAAAATCACACATATTTTAACTCTGCAGTATTCGAGAAAAGATATCTAATAGGAAACAATCATGTGGCAAAAGCCTTTTAAGGAACATGAAGAAAACATTCTGTACCACATATTGGAAGTATTTCTATTGTTATTGAAAGTGGGAGGTGGAGAGATCCATAAAACCTTTTGAAACTTACTTGTCCTAAGTGTTTAGTTTTGTTCATAACAATCTTTAAATCAAATTATTGAAGTAAAGTTGACATAAATAAATAAGTGTATCCATTTCAAGTATAAACTTTAATGAGTTTTGACAAATATATACAAGGTCTGTCCAGAAAATGTTCAGCCATTGTTTGTGTAATGAGAACAGTTTGTGGGACATTGATATAACTTGGCAAAGAGAGTGGACTGGAATGTGCATGTGTGAACAATGATGACTTCACTGTACTAGTCAATGGGGGCAGTAGACACTATTGAGTGAGTATGTGTACTGTCTGGCTATCACATTCAAATTGACTGAGTGAGTAGAGCAAGGTATCTGCCTCAAATTTTGGGTTAAGCTTGAACATTGCTCCACAGAGACTATTCAGATGATTTACAAGGCTGCAGCTATGGCCAACTGGTGATTGGCAGCTTCATCACAGCATGTCCACTCATGCATCACATCTCATGCAAAGTGTTTTGGTGAAACATCAAATCACCCAGGTGACTCAGCTCCCTCCTAAAGCCTAGATTTGGTGCCCTGCAACTTCTGGCTTTTCCTAAATTGAAAGTCGCCTTTGAAAGGGAAGAGATTTCAGACTGTTGATGAGATTCAAGAAAATATGACAGGACACCTGATGGTGTGATTGGGAGAACTGTGTGAGGTCGCAAGGTGCCTATTTTGAGGGGACTGAGGCATCATTGTCCTCTGTACAATGTTTCTTGTATCTTCTTCAAATAAATATTTCTATGTTTCCATATTACATGGCTGGATACCTTCTGGGCAGACCTTGTATACTTACTTATAAGCCACTACCAAATCAAGACAAATTTTCTATCACCTTCCAAATCTCCAAATGGCACTTACATTAGTCAGCCTTCCTGTTGTACCCTTCTACCTCCCCCTAAAAGTGCCAATTTCCTGGAAAGTACTGATTAGCTTTTTATTACAGATAAGACTCACCCACCCACCCTGGAATTTTATACACTATATTGATTTTTTTAGTATGGCTTATTTTGATCAGCAATATGTTTTTGAGATTCATTCATGATGTCTACATATTGGAGTTCATTCTTTCTAAAAATATTGCTGGAGAGTGTTTATTATATGGACATAGCAAAATTGGCTTATCTATTCACCGATTAAAGAATGCTGTAGCCTCTTTTCCCTGTTTTTGGCTATTATGAATAAAATTCAAGTACAATTATTTACATAAGCATATGCTTTTATTTATCTTGGAAAGTTACTGTCAAGTGAAATTATTGATTATAGGAGCATTTAAAACCTTATAAGAAACTGAAATTATTTTAGAAAGAAGCACCATTTTGCATTCTCATCACCAATATGTAAGGGTTCTAGTTGCTACGCATTGTAACCAGCACTTGGTCTTGTTAATCTTTAAATTTTAGCAATTCTAGTGGAGATGTAATGATTTCTCAAAGCAATTTTAATTTGTATTTTGCTGTTGATTAATGATGTTGGAACATTTTCACATGCTTATTGACTATTTGTATATCTTCTTTTGCAATGCATCTGTCAAAATACTTTGTCCATTTTAATTGTGTTGTTGGTCTTATTATTGAGTTTTAAGAATTATATGTACTTTGGATACAAATACTTTGTCAGATATGTGTTTTGTGAAATATTTTTCCCAGACTGTGGTTTGCCTTTCCATTTTCTTAATGGCATCTTTTAAAGAGTTTTAAATTTTGATGAAGTCTAGTGTATTAATTTTTTTCTTTTATGATTATTGATTTTGGTGTCTGTTTGAGAAATCATTGACTATACAACAGTCATGAAGCTTTTTCCTATCTTAGAAATATTGAAGCAGGTATTTTATAACAGGAATTTACTCTGGAGCAGGATAATGTAAATTTGAAAATTAATAAATAGTAAAAATAATAGCCAGATGTCAAATTATGGGTAATGATTATATATTGAAGTTAGTAACTTGAACAATTTTGGTATTGGAAACAGACATTTCCCAAATAAGCATGTCAGCTCTACAAAATGAAATTCCTAGCTTGTTATCAAATAATGTGGGCCATCACTGAGGCCAAACTTGTGAGAGTTGCTCGTGTAGATGGCAGAGGACAAAACGAGAATAGAGGCAAAACAAAACTAGAATCAAGGCAGAGATGATAAATATGACTAAGGGTTCTGCTGATATGGGAGTGACAAGGACTAGTTTAAAGCAAGTACGCTTTAAATTGCATATATTTATACTCAAATTTCAGTGAGTTGTATATATTTGATTTCAAAATATTAATCATTTAGGTTTTCCTAATGAAATTTCTGCAATGATTTATTCAATCCAGGTTTGAAGTAGAAATACCTGAACTGAAAATACAGTACTGGTCAATATTCTAATACAAGCCAATAGCCTTGAACAGCCCTTTAGAAAGGCACAAGCTTTTTCTTCTTCTAACATGCATCTTAGATAACCTTAAAAGTGGAGGGCAAATCAGCATATTTCTTTGCCATTTAGGGTCCTGATGAAGTGAATAAAAGAATAACCCATTGTCCATTTGAGAGCTAAACTTGAACTGAACATTTCTTTACCTTCTGAAATGTTCAGTTAAGTGATTTTGCACTTCAATTTTCCAGCCTGGACCAAGACCAGAAATGCCAAAATGATATGAGAAAGGCTGTGCTTACTGTTTTTCTGGCTGGGATTGGAAGAGAAAGTGCCAGCAATTTTGTGAGAAAGCCTGTTCTTGAAAGATCTGCAACCCAGTTTGCAGAATCAAAGGGTTTGGATAGTTCAGATGAGTTTGGCTGGGTGTCCTGGTGTGCTCATCTGAATCACATGCTGCAGAAAGCATTTTGTCTTATCAAAATCAACCACAGAATACTTTGTGTACTTCTTTCGACATCTTAACTATCATGCGTGCCCATCCAGATAAACCGCTAAAGGCTAACTAAACCCTGCCAAGTTGAAATGTTTGAGTGTGATCGCTACAACTAGGTTTCAAATTTCAACATGAAATAATGAAAATAGTAATACAGTGATAATTTTATAAAATGTTTATAGAATTGGCTCCAAAAGGCATCAGAGTTTTTAAACTACAGAAGATATAGCTCTCATTTTATACTTTAGACATTTAAGGTTCAAAGAGGTGAGGTTATTTGCTCAACATCACATAACAAGTTAGAGGCAGCATCCAGTCTGATGAAGAGGATACCTTCTTCCCCACAACATATGATGTCAGCTGAGTGATTTGTTTTTTGTCATAAATTAGCACCCAAAGGGAAAAAGTAGCTATAAAGTAATGAAGTAAAAGAGGAAATTCCTTAGAGGTACTGAAATGGAAGACCATCATTTTAACATTTAGGGCTGGAGTCCAAATAATATGTTCAGATCTATTAAAACCTGTCATTGATTTGCTGATGGTTAGTAAGTTTGGGGGTGGGGTAATATTATATGCTAAACCTTTTTCTTCCTAAAAACTTTATTTTTAAACATATGTTGCAAGGAAGACTGTTATTTGCTTTGAGGAATTCTCATTTATACACATCTAGTCAAGGATCTGTGGAAACAACCATGTGTCATGACCCTCCCACCTGGAGCATGCGAAGGGCAAGGCAGCCTGGCTGAAGCTGTAAGAGTGTGGAGGCAAAGACTGGGGTTGGGCCCATAGAAGGAATCAGTAACCATATCCCTGAGCAAAACTCTTGGCCTAAGTGGGACCAAGTGGTCTCAGCTGCAAGCAGCTTTACCCATCCATTGCCTCTCTCCATGAAACAGTACAAGGACTGTTCTGCAGTTTTGCATATTCCTGAAAATAGTTGAAGCTTGCTCACTCCCAAATCTACAAAATGGTAGATAACTCACTGTTATTAGACCCTTTCATCCCTCCTTTCTGGAACACTATTTACTTATTTGATATTGTTTTATTGTTACATCCTTGTAGCCACAGTAAAAAAGAAACAGATTAAGATGGTGTTTTAGCCCTGGTTGGTGGCACAGTGGATAAGGCACCAACCTGCAAACCCAAAGGTTGCTGGTTTGATTCCCAGCCAGGGCACATAACCAGGTTGCAAGCCAGGTCTGTAGCTGGAGGCAGGTGAAAGGCAACCATATATTGATATTTCTCTGCCCCTCTACCTCTCTCCCTTCCCCTCTCTCTGAAAATAATAAATAAAAAAATTTAAAAAGATGGTGTTTTAAATATAAATAGCATTTGTAAATATAACTATTGACTTAGTTTCCTCATCAACAAAATTTGGGCTTAGTCTCTTTAAGCCCTAGGTTCCCTATGACTCTAACACATTAGGCCTCTATGAGCCAGGGGTCTCTTGTTTTCACACACACCTCCCGTTTCTCAGCCAGGGGCCAACTAGCCACCCTATAGTCCATATCACGTGTATTTGTGTAACGACAACGGGAACATGGCACAAAAAACATAAATCCATTTCCCACATGACTGCATTGTATCATCTTAACAAGTAGAAAAATGGTTTCTATATATGCAGAGCAAATGCACCACAGAATTTCAATAATGTGAAACACTTTAAAGTTATGATGGATTTGTGCTGAAACAGACATGAAGGATTCTGGCCACCACTTCAGTAGAGCCGCAATCCGCAACCCTGACAGCACCATATATTCCTTGCTACCAGGCTGAACACCCACCTGTTGGAGCAATGTAAAGGAACATGTGCTCTTTGCCACAGCTGGCAATTTATTCTTAAAGCATTTAAATATAAATTTAATCCCTCACCACTATTGGTTTGGATAACATAGGCAAAATGACTTTTTCAAAAAACAACAGAAAGGCATGATATTTAGAAAGTGATAGTAGTACAATTGCTTTAACTCATTTTACTTAGTATCATTGGTTTTATTTAGAAGATGTTGCAATGTAAGCAATTTCTATTAATGAGAGTAGTGAACAGTTTGAAACTGGACTTTCCAGTAAACCTGCTGGTTCAGAAATGATGTATGTGCATGTACATCTTATGTTATAAGAGGCCTAATCCAAAATACATATTTTTCATAATGGAAACTCTTAGTTAATTTTCCACATTTTAAGTAGCTATCAGTTTTACTGCAGAGTCTAAGGGAATAAAAACTTCAAGACAATTCTTATTCCAGGTCTTATTTAGAAATACAGTGAACATATTAAAAACCTATGAGACCACTATATGATGCATCCCAAGTAGTCAAACTCAAACAAGTTGAGTAGAATGGTGATTACCAGGGATGGGAGAGTGGGGGAAATGTTGATCAAAAGGTACAAAGTTTCAGTTATGCAAGATGAATAAATCTTAAGAGATCTACAGTACAGTATATACTTCATATGTAGTTGGCAGTATTATCTATTTTGTATATGTAAACATTTTCTGAGATGTTCTTATCTCAAAAAAAGAAGGGAGGAGGAAACTTTAGGAGGTGATGAATAAATTTCTGGCATAGATTGGGGTGATAATTTGATAGGTCTATACTTATCTCCAAACTCATCAAATTATATACACTAAATATATTAGCTTTTTGTATTAAAAAAAAGGGGAAGAAAAAGAAACCCACAAGGCTAAATAGCAGCTAACTCCCTGTTGGTTCAACAAAGCAAAGATTCCTTAATAATCTCGAGCATTTGCAAAGTAGGGTTCACCCTGGCCAGGTAGGTCAGTTGGTTGGAACATCAGCTGGATATGCCAATTTTGTGGGTTCAATCCCAGGTTTATGCACATCAAAGAAAGAATTAACCAATGAATAAATTAGTGGAAAAACAGATGGATATTGCTCCTCTTGCTTTCTCCCTTCTTCATTCTCTTTAAAATCAATAAATTAAAAAAAAAAAAAAACAATGTAAAAAGTAGGATTCATGTATCAGAGACATCAGGAGTACTGATTATCTCTAGAACCTGGGTGGTTGACACCAGCAAGTTTTTGGGCAAAAGTGAAACAGGCTTTTGATTAATCATCCTCTCACCTCTCTTTCTCTAGTCATTTCTCCTCTAAGTCCCACCTTGTCCCTCTCACCCTCTCTGTCTGGCTACTAGATTGACTGCTCATGGCTACTTTCACATAGTTCTTCCCTTTCTGCAGGTTGGATATTCCCCTCACTCCCCTTCTCTTTCTTGTAGTTGAAAACATGCATCCTTCAGCAGATACCGATTATTCTTTAAAGATTATTGGATTATATAATGCACAATTAGTTTCAAGATACTTGTATGAAATGTAGCCTGTGTTGTCATTTTGAAAAAGAGGATTATTAAACCAAACCAATATAAAATTAATATAGGGATGCTTCTAAGTGGGAAGAGACTTTCTGGTGTTTTTCCCAATTCTCAATGTCTTTCCAATAAATTAAAAAAAAAAAAAAATAGTGCTCAGTAAGCAATCACTATACTCTTAAAACTTTGTAGATTCTCTTTCCTGGCTGATAAACTTTTAGAGAAGGTGGAAAGTTATGCCTTTTATTGATTGATTGATTGGTTGACTTTTAGATAGAGATAGAGAAGGAGGGAGAGGAAGAGGAAGGAGGACAGGAGGAGGAGAAGGGAGAGACGTGGATTTGTTGCTCCACTTATTTATCCATTCATTGGTTGATTCTTGTATGTACCCTGATTGGAAATCAAACCTGAAACCTTAGCATATCAGGGTGGTCCTCTAAACAACAGCTACCTGGCCAGGGCCAGTTGTGCCTTTAGATGCTAGAAATACACACAACCAAATAAATAGGACTGAAAATACCCTCATTTTTCTTAATAATTCTATTTAAAATTTACTTAAATAAGATATATATATATATATATATATATATACACACACACACACACACACACACACACACACGGTTTAAACTTTAATAAAGGCTAAAACTGAGCACAACAATCTTTCCCCATCTGTGGGCTGGGCTTTCATCCCTAGATAGCCTCTACCATTAGTTTCCTATGCAGACTTCCAGATATTAGAAAAATATTTATATAAGCAAATGCTAATTCATATTCCTTTCTCCACTTTTTAAATTAATATAGCTTACTATACCATTATTTTTCTCCCTTATTTAATATATCTTACATATCTTTACATGTTGGTGCTATGGAACTTTGCCATTTGAAATTTTGGCTGAACAATATCCAATTTTTCAGATGTGCCATGACTTAATTAAACAGATCTTTATTAATGAACTTTTAGATTGTTCCTATCTTTTGCTATTACAAGAACTGCTGCAGTAACTAACCTTGTACCTTTATGGTTTTGCCCATGTGTGAATATATCTGTAGAATAAAATCTCAAAATTGGAACTGCTGAGTCAAAGAGTACATGCATTTGTAATTTCAATAAATATTGCCAAATTGCCTTCCAGAATGATTATACCTATTTACACTCCCACCAGCAATGAATCACTCTTCCTGTTTCCCTATATCTTGCCAACCCTAGGGGTTGTCAAATTTTTGGATTTTTACCAACCTGATAGTGAAATATGGTATCTTAATGTAGTTTTAATTTGCATTTTTCTATGTAGGAGTGATTTGAACATCTTTTCATATGTTTATGAGTCACTTGTATTTCCTTTTCTGTTTACTTTTACTCATTTTTCTAATAGTTTTTTTTTTTTTTTTTTTTTCATTTGGAATTCCATGGCATCCTTTTAGAGAGTTTAGTTCTTTGCCTGTATTATAAATATAATAAATAGCCATTTTCCCAGTTTCCTACTCTTTTTACTTAAAAGAGTTGTTTTCAATAATGTAGATAATTATGTTAGTGTTTCATGTTGTTTTTTCTTGTACACACAGCCATGGATGAGGATAGTAGATAGATAAATTTGATAGATAGATTTTGTGTGTGTGTAGATTTTTAAAAGGCTCCCTTTTGTCTTAGCATATTAATAATACCATGCAAGCAACTCATTCATTTCCATGTTGGGCTAATCCTTCCTGTAGGCAGAGGAGCAATGCAAGTGTTTTATCCGGTGTCTATTGAGCTGCCTGCTATGCTCTCTGTGTTGACATTGGCACTAGGTATAGAAAACCAAGAGACATTAAACCTTTAAAAGTTCATTGTTTTGTAGTAAGGGTGACATTGGATGTTCAAATAAAGAAAAATGATAGAGTAGAAGATGTAAATATGTAAATAAAGAATTAGAACACAACAGGAAAAATGTATACATAGTTATGAACACAGTGAAAAGGAAGTGGGGAGCATTGAATGATGGACTGGAACCTATATTAATCATTCAATTGCTCCATCAATCAGAGTTTAGTGCCAAAAGGAAACTGCTCTGAGTGTTTCAAGTGGAAAGGAATTTAATACAAGGGATTATGAACCTGCAAAGCTATTAGGAGAGACTGGAGGAGTGGAAATCAGGGAATTGCCCTTAGGTTTTGCTTTCTGGTTGTCCCACTGGTGCTGCAATGGAGTGCTTTGAGAGGTGCTGAAACCCAGACTACTGCTGCTTCAGCTTAGGCTGCCTGAAGAACATTGAGGAGAAATTGGACCCCAGCCACTCACTACCAGCATGCGCGACTATCAGAGCTTATTTGTTAACTGTGATCGCCATAGGATGATAGTCTCTGTTTCGAATTTGTCACAAGTGCATCTCTTTGGCCAAGTCCAGAGTGCACTAGAACTCCAGCTGCAAGGGAGCCTGAGAAGTGTGGTTTCATTATTCCCAGTGTTTGTAATTCAGGGGGTAGCAATGGACATCAAGAACTCATACATAGTTTCAATCACCCTGTAAAATTTACCAGGTTATCAAGCATAAAGCAGGTAACTAAACTATGGGTACCTTAAATTGATCTATTTTGTCAAGGTCAGAAAAATGCCTAATGGCCCAACAGCTTCCCTGAAGACTGAACAGCATCCCCTGGGGGTGACCCAGGGATTCTATCCTCCCTATTGCACTAGAGGTCCCATAGGAATGAAGGTGGAAGTGATACTGGCCGCACTCTCAGACATGAGATGAACCGCTCCTGGGCCTGGGCTCCTCACTGGGCAAAACAGTGAGGACTGGCTTAAGCCTGAAACAGACAGCCATAGACTGAGGGTCACTTGTACTCTCAAACAGGCTGCTTAGAGCTAGACTAGGACATGATCTAACATTACCGGGGTGGATCTAGAAACAGAAAAGAGTGGGAAACCCTAGACTCTGCTGAAATAAATTCCACCACAGTCTTTTTCATTATTTGTGTTATTTTTTCTCCTGCATAGCTTTTTCACACTTTTCTTTTTCTTCAAGTTTGTTCCTATTATTTCCCTATTTTTAAATTTTGGTTTATTGCAAATCGCATATTTTACTCCTCCTTTAGCTTACTTCATTACGTCTTTTTCTTTCCTCTTCTTATTTTTGTTTTAAATTTTATTTTTTCCTTTCTATGACTTGTTTCTATTCCACACTCTTAGGATTGCTCTTCTCTTCAGCCTCTCAAAACCATTTTTCTTGCCAATAGTCATTTGACATTATTTTTCCTTTTCTTAAAATATCCTTATTCTCTCTCCACCTTTATTAATCTTTGCTCATTAGTTGTTGATATGTTGATTATTGTTGCATTTATTCAATTTCATTCCTTAGATGTTCACTATTTTTTATTTAAAATTTCAAATTTTACTGTTCCCCTCTCCTACTCCATTTTACCCTTCTCCTGCCTTTTTGTATTTTTATTTTAAATTTCATTTTTACCCTCCTCACTCCTCACAGTTTTCATTCCTCACTCATATTATTTCTTTTCCCTCTACCCTCTCAAAATCACTTCTCTTTCCTTTGGACATCTCATAAGCACTTTTCTTTCCTTTTCCCTTCTTATTCCCTTTCCACCTTATTATTCATTGCTCATTTGTCATTGCTGTGGTAGATGTTTTACTTCAACTTTGTTCTTAGTTTTTCACTATTTAAAAATTTGTTTTAAAACCTCATATTATATGCTTCCTTTTTCTTACTCTATTTTACGTTCATCCCTTCCTTTTTATTTACAATGTAAATTTTATTTTTTCTCTTTTCATCTTGTTTCTGTTACCTATTCTTATTTTCCCTCCCTCTACCCATGAAAAATCATTTTTCTTTCTATTAATCATCTCACATCCATTTTTCCATTCTTATAATAGTCTTAATCTCTTCCACATTTATTAATATTTACTCATTTGTTGTTGATAGTATGGTTGTAGATGGGAATTATCTTTATGGTGTGGTTTTTGTTTCCTGGGTTGTTTTGTTTTGTTCTGGTAGCACCTATACAACAGCATGCAAGCTGTGGTGGGTGGTGTGATTCAGTTAGCAAGCTTGAGGGAAGAACTCACCAAGAAATGACCCAACAACAACCAAAACCAGATTATGACAAGAGAGCCCACATGAACAGTGTAAAGGACAGCCAGACAGCATCCAGCTCAGGAGATCAAGGAGACTACACCCACAGGTCACCTACCACAAAAGGCCACATCATGAAGACAAAAAGTCAAAGCAGATCAAAGAAATAGAAACAAGAAGAGTCACTTAAAGTGGGGAGACAAATCCCCAAACAAAAGGAAAGGAGGACTCTGCAGGAAGAGTGCCAAATCAAATTGAGGCAAGTAACCTGTCAGACATAGAGTTCAAAATAATGGTTGCAAGGATGCTCAAGGAGAACTACAAGGAATGTTATAAAGATGATAAGAAACTTACTGAGAACTATGTTAGCATGAAGAAGGACATAGAAACTATCAATAAGAACCATGAGGAAATAAAGAATACAATTTCTAAAGTGAAGACACACGAGAATTAAAAGCAAATTAGAGAAAGTAGAGGATTCAATTAGCGAGTTGGAGGACAAAGTAGGAAAAAAAACCCATATAGAGCAATAAAACAAACAAATGAAGACTCAAAAAAAGAATAAAGATAGTTTAAGGGAGCTTCAGGACAACATGAAATATAATAATATTGGTATAAGGGCACCATAAAGAGAAGAAAAGAAGCAAGGGATAGAAAACCTATTTGAAAAAGTAATGACAGAAAAGTTCCCCAACTTGGTGAGGGAATGAGTCACACAAGTCCAGGAAGCAAAGAAGGTCCCAATCAAGATGAGGCCAAAGAGGCCCACCCCAAGACTCATCATAAGTAAAATGCCAAAATTAAAAGACAAATAAAGGCCCTGGTTGGTGTGGCTCAGTGGATTGAGTGCCAGGCTGCAAACCAAAGGGTTGCCAGTTCGATTCCCAATCAGGGCACTTGTGTAGGTTGCAAGCCAGGGCCCCAGCCAGGTCCTCAGTTGGAGGCATGCAAAAGGCAACCATACATTGATGTTTCTCTTCCTCTCTTCCTCCCTTCCTTACCCTCCTCTCTAAAAATAATAAAATAAAATCTTAAAAAAAAAAAAAAAAGACAAAGAAAGAATCTTAAAGACACAAAGGGAGAAGCAGCTAGTGTCATACAAGAGAGCTCTGGAAAAGCTACCAGCTGATTTTTTTTTTTTTAAATTTTATTGTTGTTGTATTACATCCATCCCCTTTTTGCTCCCCTCTGTCCCCCTCCCCACCCACCCATTCCCCCCAAAGTCAATCCCACCTGTTGTCCATGTCCATGGTTCCTTTATACTAGGTTCTTGTCTAAGCTGCTCCCCTTCTTTGCCTCTACCTCCCCCCTCCCCCCAACCCTTTTCCCCTTGACCACTGCAGGCCTATTCCTTGTATTCATACACTTGGTTCTGTTTTGCTTGTTGTTAGTTTTGCTCATTATTGTCCCGTAATGGGTGAGATCATATGATATTTGTCCTTCACTAACTGGCTTATTTCACTAAGCATAATACTCTCCAGTTCCATCCATGTTGTGGCAAAGGGTACAAGTTCCTTCTTTCTTTCTGCTATATAGAATTCCATTGTGTAAATGTACCAAAGTTTTTTGATCCAATCATCCACTGATGGGCACTTAGGCTGTTTCTAGCACTTGGCTATTGTAAATAGTGCTGCTATGAACATAGGTGTGCATAGGTTCTTATGAATTGGTGTTTCAGGGTTTTTTGGGTATAGTCCAAGTAGTGGAATTGCTGGATCAAAAGGCAGTTCCATTTTTAGTTTTTTAAGGAAACCCCATACTGTTTTCCACAGTGGCTGCACCAGCCTGCATTCCCACCAACAGTGTATGAGGGTTCCCTTTGCCCCACATCCTCGTCAACACTTGTTGTTTGTTGATTTGCTGATGATTTACCAGTTGATTTCTTGACAGAAACACTACAAGCAAAGACTTTGGGGGGGATGGGTGGGTTGGGAGGGGGACAGAGGGGAGCAAAAAGGGGATGGATGTAATACAACAACAATTTAAAAAAAAAAAAACAAAAGAAACTACAAACCAGAAAGGAAGGCATGAAATATTTCAAATAATGAAAAGCAAAGGCTTGTAACCAAGACTACTCTACCCACCAAGGCTCTCATTCAAAGTGGAAGGTGAAATAAGGAGTTTTCTAGACCAAAGAAGGCTAAAAGAAAAATATGTCTCCATTAAACCAGCATTGCAAGAGATGGTAAAGGGACTGCATTAATAAGATGAAAAAAGAAAGAGGAAGACAGGTACAAAGGGAATGATTGGCAATGAATAAGTAAGTACCTGTCAATAATAACCTTAAATGTAAATGGATTAAATGCTCCAATTGAAAGACATGGGTAGTAGAATGGATAAGAAAACATGACCCACATATATGCTGTCTACTACAGACTCAACTCAGAACAAAATCTAAATAGGTTTAATGCGAAGGGATGGAAAAAATATTCCAAGTAAATTGACATGAAAAAGAAACCTGGGGATGTAATACTTATATCAGATATAATACACTTCATAACAAAGGCCATAACAAGAGAAAAAGAAGGTCCCCGCATACTGCTGAAGTGAGTAGTCCAACAAGAAGACATAACACTTATAAACATATATACACCCAGCATAGGAGCACCTAAATATATAAGGAGAATGGAGAATTTCAAGAAAGGTATCAATAGCGACACCGCATCATAAGGGATTTTAACACTCCTATGTCAAAAATGGATAGATCTTCCAAGCAAAGAATCAATAAGGATATAGTGGCATCGAACAACACTCCAGATCAAATGGACTTAATTGATAGATACAGAACCTTTCACCCCAAGAAGCAAAATATACATTCTTTTCAAACACGTATGGAACATTTTCAAAGATAGACCAATGGTAGGACACAAAACAAGCCTCAACAAATCCAGGAAGGTTGAAATCATATCAAGCATCTAGTGGAACAACAACAAACAAATCCCAGAGCAAGTAGAAGGAAGGACACAGTTAAGATCAGAGCAGATATTATGACATAGAGATTAAAAAACAATTCAAAGGATCAATGAATCCAGGAGCTGGTTCTTTAAAAAGATACAAAATGGATAAACCTTTAATGAGACTTTCATCAAGAAAAAAATGAGAGGATCCAAATAAATAAAATCAGAAATGAAAGATGAGAAGTTATAACCCATACCACAGAAATACAAAGGATTGTAAGAAATTACTATGAATAACTATATGCTGAGAAATGTGACAAACTGGATGAAATGGACACATTTCTAGAAACATACAACCTTCCAAAACCAAATCAAGAAGAAGGAGAAAGCCTGAATAGGCTGATAAAAACTAGTAAAATTGAAGTAGTAATCAAAATACTTCAGACACACAAAAACCCTGAACTGGATAGCTTTATAGCCAAATTTTACCAAACACTTAAAAGAAGAACTAACTCCTCTCCTTCTCAAACTATTGCAAAAAGTTCAAGAAGAGGGAAGACTCCTAAATTCTTTTTACAATGTCAGTATCACCCTAATTCCAAAACCAAATCAAGGCACAACCAAGCAAGAAACCTACAGGCCAAAATCTGTGATGCTAAAATCCTCAGCAAAACATTGGCAATCTGGATCCAGCAATACATTTAAAAGATCATACATTAAGATCAAGTGGGATTCATCCCAGGGATGCAAGGATGATACAATATTTTCAAATTAATGAACATAATACACACATAAATAAAATGAAGGAGAAAAACCACATGATCATATCAATAGAAGCTAAAATGTCATTTAATAAAATCTGGTCCCCATTTATGATAAAAATGCTCAGCAATGTGGGAATAGAAGGAACATAATCCCTGATTATCAGGGATTCTTATGTACCCCTATGTTCATAACAGCTTTATTTATAATAGCCAAGTGCTGGAATCAGCCTAAGTGCCAATCTGTACCTGAGTGAATCAAAAAACTGTGGTATATTTACACAATGGAATACTATACTACAGAAAGAAAGAAGGGCCTCCTACATTTTGTGACAGCATGGATGGAACTGTAGAGTATTATGCTTAGTGAAATAAGTCAGTCAGTGAAAGACAAATACCATATGAACTCATCTACAAGAGGAATTTAATGAGCAATATAAACTAACAAGTAAAATAAAACCAGAGTCATGGAAACATGGAATAGATTCATAGCAACCAGATGAGAGTGGGTAGGGGGATAATGGTGGAAAGAAGGGGAAGGGACTAATCAAAGAACATGTATTAACGATCCATGGACATGGACAACAGTGTGGAGATGGACAGTGGTGGGGTGGTGGGCTTGGCAAAGGAGGCAAAGGGGGAAAATTGCAACAACTGTAATAGAATAGCAATAAAATTTTTTTAAAAATGAAAAAAAAGAAAGAAAGAAACCTAAAGGGATTCTAGTAAATAGTCTTTACAAAGGAGCCCACCTGACAGGAAACCTGGTCGTTAAGAAAGGAAAGATAGAGAACATAGAGCTATAAATCATGGATAGGCCTGGAAGAATGATCAAAAGAGTGGTTGCAAGTGCTAGGTAAAGATAAATTGTTTTCATTATTATATAGGCTTATACAATGGTGATAGAAATAATAAGATAATATAATGATTTAATAACATAATATATCTGAAAACCTCCAATAAACCACAAAGCCTTTACTATAAATAATATTGGTAGTAGGTATTATTCTCATTTATACAAAAGGAAACAGCTTTAGAAAGTTAGCAACTCATCCAAGTTCACTTTACTATGTATTTGAACTTGTACTGAACTTTCTTTCTTCCACCTCCCAGTTCTCTTCCCCTCCCTCCTGTTCCTCTTTTATTCTTCTTTCTTGTAACTTACTGAGCATCTACTATCTGCTAGGATCGCTGCTTAGATGATCAAGACAAAATCCTTTTCCTAAAGGATGCCATTGCCTTCTAGTCTGTCTGATGCTTGTTTAGGATTTTTCCATTGTATAATATATGACTCCTAGAATTATATTAGGAGTACTGGAGTCTGTTAGGAAGCCAACCACTTATTGATCTATTCAGAACACACACATTCACACACATCAAGGCACAGGCCAGTTCTAACAGCCTAGACAGACCTTCAGAACTCAGTTGTAGCAGTAAGCATGGCTTCCTTCCTGGTAAATGCGTCATTGGATTTTATATAGAATTGCCTACGTGTGTATGGACTGTAGGATTTGACTCTGGGAAAAAAAATAAAATGAAAGACAAAAAAATGTCTATAAAATAGCTCCAGGATATTAAAGTGAAGCTAACCATATAAAAAGACACATGCCATTTGCCTGTGAATAGATAGACTGAGCATTTTGGTTGCTGGTTTTTAGCTGCCAGTGATTCTTGTGGCGACAATCCAAGTTTTCAGGACACTATTGCATTTTTAAGTTTTTCTAATGAATTATAATAACATTTCAGTAGTTTATATCAAATTGCGTTGAATGGCATTTTTAGCAAATTGTGTCACTTTGTGAATTTCCAAATTTTACAAAATTTCTTGTGCCAAAAAATAATCAGTGAAAATGATTTTGTGTGAAACTTTTTGAAAGCCAAGTTTAGCTGATTTTGCTAAACAGCACCAGCAAACAATTTATTCAGTTTTTCTCCAAGTCCTTTTTCTGTGTCTTGTTTTCTGCTTCCATAACCCCTCCTTCTTCCCCCGCTCTAAGCTTCTTCCACTCTGTTTACTGGCCTTTGTTTCTGCTCCTAGTTCATCTTTCTCTAACATTATCAGCCCTCCCCATACCCCTTCACCCTTAGATGTACCAAGCCTTGGGCTATGGCTTGTGGTTGAGGGTAACAGAGGTCATGGTTTTTCCACTGAAAGAAAGAAAGACAAAAAGGAATGATCATTTCGGCTCTCTCTTTTGCCCTTGGTGCTGAGAAATTCATTTGAGAGTATCCTGGTGAGCATTATTTGTGTGGGATCAAGACAGATGCAGTGCTACTCGCCATGAGAGAGGCAACAATAATGTTGCTGAAGATAAAAAACATATTTCTACATTTCTGGACTTGTGTTTTGAGACCCTTGAGTGTGGGTTGTTAGACTACCTTAGTTCATTTGTGAGCATGGCCTTCTGTACTTCCCTAACTCTATTTCCCAAAGAGGAGAACAGTGAAGGGGAGTGAAAACAGCATGTGTTTTGCAGTCAGAGTTCCTGGGCTGGTATCCTGGCTGGCCAGCCATTTAATCATCCTGAGTGTCAGTGTTCTCTACTTGCAAATAAGGAAACTAGCCTCTGATGCTGCTATAACAATATTGCGAACAATGCTATTAACATTAATTGAGTAATTACTATATGGTCGGCATTCTATTAAATACATGTATGTCTCATCTCCAACACATTTATAGTATTAGCAATAGCAATTATTATCCTTGTTTTATGGATGAGAAGACTGAGGTAAGAAAATATTAAATTACGTACTCAAGGCCACTTAGCTAAGAGGTAGAGCTGGATTTTAAACCCAGGTCTGTTTGATTCCAAAGCTCATTCTTTAAAACATCCTTCTAGATAGAAATGATGATTAAATAATTCAAGCAAGTATCAGACATACTTGCAAAATCATTATTTTGTTTTGTTTTGATTCATTTTTATTTAAGGCTAGGAAGTCCAGGAGGCATAAAGATAGCTCTAGTCCCCACTCTGGCTTTTGCAAAATTTTCTCTACCTCTCCCTACACAGGCACACAAAGAGAAAAACAATGGTGGCTGAGGTGTGTGACCCAAGTCACAGGAGATAGCAAGTCACCACCAGTCCTACTTTTTTAGCCACATAGAAAATTTGGTAAACCATTTAGAAAATACTATAACAGACTAAATTTGGGGTATTGTCTGGTCTCAGGTCAGAGATTGTAGGAGGGTGCTGTGCCCAGCAAGAATGAGAGCAGGAGATTGGATTGAGACCAGAAATACCCTGCTACCAATTACTCTTAGTGGTATTTTTAATGGAAGCCACAGAAACTTACAACGACTATTGCAGAAAAGCCACATGATTATAGGGCAGCACTATATTCCAGCTTATTGTGGCTTCCATGTGTGTGTTTGTGATCCTAGGTTGTGTCTAGCCCACGTGTTAATTTCTACCTGCTGAATACAATTTGGTTTTGTAGTAAGTGAGGCTTTCAAGAACTTTCTCATCTCTGGGTAAGAGTCTCTTACTAAACAACGTGAAGTCAGAGAATCTGCACAAACATCTGATTGGTATATTCTGCTTTAGGAGAATAATGAATCTTCTGAAAAAAAAAACAAAAACATGAAGTCTCTAAACTAACTATGGCAAATGTCTATAAATTTGGACTCCCTTGAATTTCCTATGCTTTTTCAACTATGCCTAGATCACAGTTTGTCAAATCACAGTGTTATTATTGAGGTTGTAGGAGGTCTTTGATTATTTCATGACCTTTTCCCTAAATAGCACCTATTACTTTGATACAAGAATTTTTGAAGTGCTTCACAATCTTTCACTATTCCCTGGGGCCTGGGTCAACATTCCTACCCTCTCTATTTTAAGATGAAACACAAAGAGTTTAAGTGATTTTCCCATGGGCTCCCAGCAAGTCAGCATCTATGCTGGACACAAACTTCTTAAGCTGTTGGCTTTAGATGTGCTCACTGAGCCACATATTTCCCCCAGCAATTATTTATACACATTATGCATCTGACCTGGATAAGTTAGCACTTATTTCCCATCTGCATAATGAGGAATACACAAGGCATCCAAGAAGGAGTGTTTCTTTGACACAAGTAGCTGAGTCCTAATGTGGGCCCAGCTCTGCAGGCTCAGGGAGGCTCAGGGTGGCTCAGGGCGGTTCAGGTCGAGGATGACCCTATTCAGTGGTAGCTCACAGGCCTGAAAGTGCCTATGAATTCAGCCTCCTCAGAACGAAGTCTATTGGTGCTTAGTCTTTGCAGAAAGCCTGGGAGGGGGGACATTTTTTCTCACTCGGTGTTTCTAAATGTAAATACTGTTCAATTGTAGAATGGTAGAATCTTTTTGTGCTGATTAGGCAACTAGGGAGGGGTCCTCTGGAAATACTGTGTGAAGCTTATGGTCAGATTCAACAATAAACATGGGTTGTGGATGAGGAGAGAACCTTTGTATTTTTTACCTTTTGCCTTTTGCACTCCAAAGGACAGACCATTAAGAATATTTTAGAAAGTGTGAATGGAGAATTAAATGTCATAGTTTGGTAAGCTATTTCTATTTAAATCACTTTTATTAATAGTGTCTTTGCTATAAAACTATGTTGCCCTATTTTAAGTTCATTAAATAAACTTTAGAAAATACAGATAAGTAGGGAGAAGAAAATGAATCCTGAATTGCATTACTTAGGGGTTAGTTATTTTAATTGATGTTTTGTGTATTTTTTCTTAAAGATGTGCTTACTTTTTAAACAATGATTATATACTTAAATATATTATATAACTTACTACCCATTTTATACACACACAGAGGACTATACTATGCCTATTGCTTTATAATCTGCTTTTTAAATGTAATAGATTTTGAAAATCTTCTCTGGTCTTTAGATAGTTTTTCCAAACATTATTCCTGATGGTTGCATAACATTTTATTTCATGGATGTATCATCACTTATTCAACTGTCCCTTATTGTTAGAAACGTATGCTGTTTCCAAATTTTCTTTGTTACAAACAGGCTATGATGAAGATGTTCATCTTACTAATATTGGCACCAAATCATATATCTCATTTGTATCTTCTGGAAGACCTAAAACAGAAGTTTGCTAAGCAATATCCCTGCTGTATTAACGAATCTTTTCATGGGAAAACTTGAGGTGAGAGAACTGCTTTGAGTCTTGCCAGGGCTAAAGTGATAATATGTCAAACAGTAAAGTACTCATTCTTGTTCACCGGAAATGGAGATAAACCCAATACGCTCAGAGCTGTCTGTGGCTAAGAAAATATGCTTCTCATACAGCAGGCTAGATAATGGTAGAATAGCACTTAATTAAGATACTGAATGCAATACTTCAAAAGTGTTAAAAAGCAAGGGACTCATTTGCCTAAGCTTTAAGTGTGCTGAAGTAGTTGTCTGAGGACAGAAATATCCTGATCGTGAATGCATGCCTTTCCAAAGAACGTTTCTAAAATAAAAACAAACAGAAAACTTCAAACCCTCAAACAACAACAATAACAACAACAGCAACACAAACTCACAACCTATCTTTTGTATATATCATTTGGTTCACCAATACCTAAATCTGATTCTGTCTTCTCAAATTCAGCAGATCTCACTAAATGCCTCATACAACTTTTTCCTGTGTAGGTCTATATTGTTAAAAAAACAAGCCTCCCCCCTCCCCCCTAGCTATTTTTAAAAAGATGAAAACCACATCCATTTTCTATGACTTTAAGCCAGCGCTCGTCATAACTTGACTGCCAGTGTGAAGGTCTTGTCTGAAAGGGCTTGTGATCTGAGCAAATTGCAGCAGTTCTATAGATTGAGGTAATCAGAACCCCACACTTGGGACTTACTCACACACTGGTGCTCTGCATCGCCTCTAGCAGGGCTCAGAGTGACATAATGATGCCAGCCTCTGCCCAGATAGTTGGATGGCTCTGTGAACACGGTTAGGGAATAACATGTTTTGTTTTCCTTCTCCTTGGGGTGACCATTGTCTCCAGTAGGTCCTGTGCACAGCGAGTCATTAATTAAGCCCAGAATCTTTATAAGTGACCTGTTGCGGCATTGAGGTTTATTCCCAACTTATTCTGCTTCGCTGCATAATATTTGGCCAATGTGCCTTGTTCTTATTATTTTTTTTAAATCTCCCTCATTCTTCCTCACACCATGAGGATTCATTTTTGAGATGGAGAGCAAAAGGCTAGGTTAAGAAAAACACAGCCACCTCCAGAGTGCAAAAACTGCAATAAACCCATCACCTCTAACAACAGCAGAGCATGAAAAGATAAAAAACAGCCTGCCAAGAATGTAGTAACCACCCATTCACTTTTAAATGCTCTCCACACTTCAATGCACAGACCTAATTACTTTTCTGCATTCCCAAATCCACTTTGCTGTACTGCAATCAGAAACCTGGCGTTAAAATATTTTAGACTTGGAGGATCAAGACTAATTATGGGCCTTAGCTGCACCTTTTGGTTCCCCCACCCCCCACCCCTCCTTCTCTTCTTTGGGTTACTTTAAAGCACGCTCCACTGGAAGAAAGGCTGCCCAGTCCCAGTTGGGGGTGAAGCTGCCAGAGAATAAAACAAAGAACAACTCAACTCAATTCAGTAAGCTTCAATGAGGCTGGTATATTTAATGTGAGCCCAGGGTTAGCCCACAGAATTGTGGCAGAATGCAATATTCTCAACAAAAAAAGATGTGTTTAAGGTCGGCTAAGGCCCCATAAGGCTGTTGTTGGTGTTTAAGCAGTCCACTGAGGTATTTAGCACCATGGGTTTCTAAACATTCCAGCTGAGAATTAAACTGCAGCTTTACAGTAGCTGCTTAAAGGTTTTGGGGGGATGGGTGGCTGGGAGTGTCCCCTTCCTCTTATATTGAAAGGTTGACAAACTTCATAACAAAGTTGAAGCCACCTGTTACCAAGTATAGTGACAGTTAACAGCAGTATCAGAGGGACTAATCCAGCACATTCAATATATAATTGTTAAAATAATATCACAGTTATTAGAACACCCAAGCGTGAGGCATGTTTCATTTTACATAACATGAAAGTATTGCAGATGAGCTTAGCCTTCACATGGTAGGCACTTGCTACAAATAGGTAAATACAATATTAGAAAATTGCTTCACTCCTGTGATTTTTCTGCAGCATACAGAATGCTTTTTTTTGAAATGCAGATATTATTTTTCATGGCATTTATTAAACTACTTCTGGGTAATTTTGCCCAGAGTTACACTCTGAAGGAGCTCTCATTCATACAAAACAATATACTGTAAAAGTCGGTGCTAAATGTTTCACTTTGTTGAGGCATTTTTCACTTCATGGATTTAATAAGACAAATACGAACACTAAAAAAGCCTATCTACTCAAAGAAGAATTTGTGAAATGGCTGAGGAAGGCTGAATGCTGATGGAGTTAACTTTGTGGAAACTAGCTCCAAGCTTGAATTCTGGTAAGTTTTATGAGATTGGATGTGGGCATAGGTATCTTAGGTTTACACAATTTTATCCAGAATATTAGAACAAAATATGGTCAGCTTGCAGGATTACATGTGTCACAGAACCAGGAGAATCCTCAACCCTGACAACATGTGACAGTACCAAAATGTTTGCCTATTTCTTTTAGCTTCCAGTGGCCAAGTATCCAAAGCACAGATTGTACTGGGGGAGATGGTTTAAAACAATAAGATGTTTCCGATGGTCAGAGTATGCAGGGCACTTAAAAAATAACACAAGGGGGGCATACGTTGGCTCCCAACACCAATTAACCCTCCTTGTTAGGTAGGTAATTTATTCCAACAGAGGCATCAAATATCAGGGAAATCATGGGCCAAAACAGTAATTATCTGCAGGGAATTCAAAGGCTTTGAAAGCCAATAATTCCACAGAAATAAAAACAGTTCTTTTCACTCTATAGGATTCAATTTAAAACCTGTAATAAGAGCCAGGTTGTGAACCTGTCCTCTCCAAGAAGAAAAAAAGAGGCTGCAAAAAGCAAAGGCAATATTCATGGGGTTTTTCTGCCTAAAACTATCTGGAAGTAGTGGTCACAGACCAGACTATTCTGGGAACTATTGATGTTATACAAAGTGCTGATCCAAGATGGAATGAAGGGTTGGATTGGCCAAATGTAGGAATGAGGCAAAATATTACCAAAAAAAGTCTACTTGAAAAGCCTAGTAGTTTAATTTGAATTTTTAAAGCTTGTGTGAATAAAATCTTTTGTAGGATAAGAAAATAATCACTGATTTTCTGAAACTCCATGGCAAGCTCTTCCTAAGGAAAGCATTACTTCTTAACAGCTCATCTCTTTTATGCTACATTCACATTTTATAAGGTCTAGTCTTGGAAATCTGTAACTAGTGGAGCTTGAATATTTGACAATGAAGCTTTCCCTTAATTGTACCTTCACTTATTTTTCATTTTTTCTTATGTTTCTGCCCTGTCAAAAAAAGAACCAGATTCAAATCTGTAATAAATCGTATAAGTTGTCTCTTTATTTTCCATGTGCAAATGTACTAGCATTTGGCATTTCTACCCTTTCAGACACATGGCTTCTTAATATTCTATAGGGGAGCCTTAAGTTTTACATGTTTACTACCAGTTTCACAGAAATTCATGGGGGTAACACCTACTTTTCACTTAATAAGGTCAAGACACAAATCCGTATGCCTAATTTAAATGACTCCCCCCCACTCCCTTTTTTTCATCGTTATAAATCCATACCAGATGTGAGGCAAAGAGGAGCATGATTCCCTGTGGTTCAGTTGCTCTCATTACCTCTGGGATCCTCCTGTGAACCTGGGAAAATAGATTTGCATTTTCTTAAGAAATTTTTCCACTGAAATAGAACTTTCCAAGGTCCTGTTTTTGTCCTAAATTAGATGGATGTCAGAATTGGAGTAAAAATTGGACACTACTGTGGTCTATGACAATTTACAACACTGAATCTGGTCATTTTGCAGTCTGAGTAAGGTTCTTGGGTAATGCCTGAGGACTGCTGACAAAATCTGTGTCTAAGCCAGGAGTGTCCAACTCATTTTAACCAGGGGCCACATCAGCCTTGCGGTTGCCTTCAAAGGGCCAAATGTCATTTTAGGACTGTATAACTGTAACTACTCCTTAACAGTTAAATGAGCTGGGTGGAAACAAGATGCCAGGCTGAATAAAACAAGGTGGAGGGCCAGATTTGGCCCGTGGGCCTTGTGTTTGCCACCTGTGGTCTAAGCAATCATGTAGCCCAGCTGCCATTCATCAGTGGCTTAGCGAACGCCTCCTGGTATGTCCTCTAAAGGAGGTGAACTACATCTCTTTGATGCTCCCCTCTAACACTCAAGGTTCTGTGATATTATAATTTGTCCAATTTACATCAAGACATTTTATTATCCTTAAGAGAGCACTTCATTTTCTGACTTTAGGTATGCAAGGAAAATTTTAAATTACATTTATTTTGGTAATTAAAGATAAAATTGACTGTATCCGAGCTGGCAGGAACATCGAAACTTTTATACAGCCAATGCTAATGTGCCATTTTTAGCATTTCACATTTCTTAGCACATTTTAATTCTCTCATGTGTTCCTTTTCCAGGGGTTACAACAGAGAAAGTGGCTACTCCTCTCAAAAAATGGAAAGCAAATTCAAAGTAATGTGAATGTCCCTCACTTCCTCCTGCCTGCTCCTCAGAAGCCAGAAGATATATATATCTTCACCTCAGGACATGTTTTTTCATTGCTTTGCGAGAAAGAGGAAAGAGGAGAGAGAGAGAGAGAGAGAGAGAGAGAGAGAGAGAGAGAGAGAGAGAGAGAGAGAGAGAGAGAGGAGAGAGAGAGAGAGAGAGAGAGAGAGAGATTGGTTACCTCTGCCTCTCATAAATGCCTGGACCAAAGATTAAACAACCTGTAATCAATTGAGCCACACCAGCCAGGGCTGTTTATTTTGTTTGTTTGTTTGCTTTTTTTTTTTTTAAACATTTTATGGAGTTAACTAAGAAATAGAAGAAAAAGAAATGAGTCCTCTTGGTGACTCATGGACAATGTGAAAGGAACATCTCAGTGATTATCCTATTTAATGACATAACTCACTTTCTACATTTGTCTTTGTGTTGGTGACTTTTTTTAAAATTTAATTTTATTGTTGATGTATTATTACATCCATCCCCTTATTCCTCCCCTCTGTACCCTTCCCCACCTGTGTTGGTAACTTTTGCATTTATATTTACACCTTGATTGCTGACCAGAGCTTTGGTCCGATTGAACAACTTTGTACAGCACATTGGTATGTGTATGTCTTGGTGTCACTTGGAGCACAACAGAATTAGAATTAAACTCAGCTTGGTTACCCAGTGTCTCCTCCTGGAAATAGTGGATCTATTTCCTTCCAAATGAAAGGCTGTCTCCTTGTCTTGCCTAACCTGGGTGCTTCTCTTCCTCCCTGGCTCAGTGCTCCTATTATTATCAATGGTATCACCATTGTCAAAGTTTTCCAGGTTTAAAGCCCTAAAGCATTTTTAACTTACTGCTTTCCTTCATGCTGCATATTTAAATCCTTGCCTTTGTTTCCCTGTAGACTTAAGTGCCATGATGTTATTTCCTTTCTATTCCTTAGTCATTAGACAACTGCAGACACTGTTCAACTTTGCTTGAATTAATAAGGTAGCCTTCTACCATCTTCCTGCCACCTCTTCCTTTTATTCTGCCACTAAACAAATAATTGTAACGCACCTACTTCCCTGGTCACAAGCCTGTCAAGGCTCCTGATCTCCCAACATCATGCCTAAACTCTGCAGGCTAAGTGTCTCTTTCCATCTTAATAACAACTAGAATCCTTACCCTACTCCCCTAGCTCTTCATGGCTTAGTCTGACCTATCTTCCCATTCTTTTGGGGTTGTAATTCTTCTCAGCTTCCCACAGTGGCCCTCCCTCTTCCTATTCACCTCCCCAAATCCAGCTGCTTCCCTGTGAGATTTTTGTTGTTTGTTTTCATCCACTTTGAACCCCTTCCCTTTGAATTTCTAAATAATCAATAACATCTTATCTTTAGATGGACTGATCATCTTGGTAGCTTTGGCAGAATGGAAATAAATCTTAGATTGGAGTCAGATAAATTTGGTTCAAAAACTGGTTTCAATAACATGTCAACTTTGGACCCAGAGTAAGTCATTTTACCTCTCTGAGTCTTTATTGCCTTTTTTTTTTTTTTTTTTTTTTTTAATAAATAAGATGAATTTTTTTTTTTTTATTAAGTGTTGGCCAAATTTGAGACTTTAAAATTATTTTTAAGTACTTTATGTCTATTTGTAATCTTAGTATAACTTGTCTTACAGGGAGCAAGTCCTGTGTTTGACACCCCCTGCCCAAAGCCCTGGACATTGTTATGTAAAAATTTGTGACAACATGCCCTGGCTGGTGTGGCTCAGTGGGTTGGCCTCAGCCTTCATTTGAACCCAAAGGTCGCTGGTTTGATTCCCCAGTCAGGGCACATAACCAGGTTGCAAACCAGGTCTCCAGCCAGGCCCTTAGCTGGAGGCAGATGAAAGACAACCATACATTGATGCTTCACTCCCTTTCTTCCTCCCTCCCTGCCCTTCTCTCTGAAGATAATGAATAAAATCTTAAAAAAAAAAAAGTGGATAAGTCAAATAATTTTTAAAAATTTGTGACGATAAATGAATTTGGAATAAAACTCATTTTGCAAACTTGGCCTAGAATTTTTCACGAAGGCATGTTAAAGCTCATCTTTGAAAAAACCAAGAGTAGAAACAAACAACCTATAAGTTAAGTTTTGTATGAGAAAGCCTGACCCATACTAAAATTCTTGGACAAAGATTATAACTTTATATGAACTCTTGGACCCTGACATAAATAGAAGATACAATTTGCTAGAGAGTTTATCTCATTTTCTTATGAACTAAATATATTAGTTGTAAAGGAAGAAAGTAAAGATTGGAAAGAAATTCTAATTAACTTGCACCCTAGCGAGTTTCTAATAAATATTAGCTATTCTTTCACTTGGATATTTTAGTTAGTTATTCATCATTTATAAATACTTTTTTTGGGCAGGCATTGTTCTAGCACTTTAAGAATATTAATTCACTTCATCCTCACTATACACCATGAGTTATGGTCATTTAACTGGTAAGGAAACCAATGCTGTGGGGACTGAGTAACATGCTCAGGAATATATAGCTATGAAGGCTGGGGTAGGATCTGAACCAAGGCAGGCAGTGGGCCCCAGAGTCTCTTGTTATTAACTGGCCAACTATGGTGCCTTTTTTGAGTCTTTAATATTTTCAGACTTCTATCCTTGTTTGGGCACCTGACTTACACTGGCTCCTGAATGATGGCTAGCCAAACTCTAGGATACAATGAATATCAATCATTAGTCAAACTCTGCTCTGTGCCTTGACCAGCTGACTTGGAAGTGGGCTGTCAAACTCTCAGGGGAACACTCCATAGGGTATGGGGTGGGAGATTAAATTTGTCTTATGGGAGGGTAGAGATTATTCCTTTTGTATACAAAGGATGTTTTGCTTTGCCTGAGAGATTAAGAAAGGAGAATTGACCTAATTGAGTCATTTCTTTTAGTTACTACCAAGAATTTACACATATTTGTAAATGTAATGGTACAACATAATTGCCTCGGCAAACATATCTCAAATTGTGGGTCAGATAATAGCAAGTTATATTGAATTGGCCAGGTGGCTTGGTTATATGTTGCCAGTACTAAACTGTACTTTTTGGAATTAGAATTTTAGATTTGAAGCATTTCAGTAATTTCTGAGGTAAGGACTTCAAATGGCCAGTGTGTTCAAATAGCCTATTTTTTAGAGCTTTATCATGTTTAGAAGGTCATCTGATTGAGCATGAAGGTCAGATTTTATCTCATTTTTATGTTGGAATGTTTCTCTTTGCTCTATTACACAGTAATATGGATGTTGTAATTTACCACACATATGCTCAGGAAACTTATGATGACTTCAGATGTTAACAGTTAAGTATGTTTCTTACCTCAGCCCAGTTGGTCAGGGGTTTCCATGGAGAAGGGCTTTGCTCATTTCATATTGGTCTTTGTAGCCACATTTATTTAAGATAACCTAGTTCAATGAGCCATTTTTGTATACAATAAATTTTATAAGGAAATAAAAATAAATTAATTGTAAGAAGCCCCCAAATCTTATTTTACAAATGTAGATTCAAATGAAAGTTGAAGAGTCATTACATTTGCAAAATCTATCTGTATAAGAATTTGGTAGATCTTTGGTAGAGGACCACATTGTCACCCTTCTTCCTGAGGATAAAAGGGATATGCTGGCCCCCTCCCATTCTCTCTCCTGTACTTGAAAAGAGCTTTGCTTTCATTAACTAAATAGAATATGTCTATGTAAATCTGAAGGTAAAGTGGCTGCTAATAACAAACAGAGCTCAGGGTATGATTATCAGTCTACAAACTCAAATGTACACATTTTATTTATTTATTTATCAAAGATTTTATTTATTATTTTTAGAGAGAGGAGAAGGGAGGGAGGAAGACAGAGAAGAAGAGATACATCAATGTATGGTTACCTTTCACCTGCCTCCAGCTATGGACCTGGATGGAGACTTGGCCTGCAACCTGGTTATGTGCGTTGGCTGGGAATCCAACCAGCAACCTTTGGATTCGCAGGCTGGTGCCTATCCACTGAGCCACCAGCCAAAGCTTATTTATTTATTTAAAGGAGTTCATTTTTTTTGTTGTATTTTTCCCATTGTCATTTATTTTCCATTTACTCTTCTAATGCCTGTAATTACCACACTATTATGTGTCCATGAGCTCTTTTTCTTTTTCATTTTTTTTTGCTCAATCCCTCTACCTCCCCAATCCCTCCAAGACCTGCCCTGCAGAGTTGTTGCCTGTTCTTTATTTATGACTTTATATTTATTTTGCTTGTTAGTTCAGTTTGTTCATGAGATTCCACATATGAGTGAAATCATATCATATTCATCTTCTTCTGGCTGGCTTATTTCACTTAGCATAATGTTCTCCAGGTCAATCCATGCTATCACAAAGGGTAAACTTTTCTTCTTTACTGTTGAGTAGTATTCCATTGTGTAAATAAAGGTACCATAGCTGTTTTATCCACTCATCTACTGTTGGACACTGAGCTGCTTCCAGATAATAACTATTGTAAATATTGTCTTGAACCAACTATAATCCATCCCCAAGCCATCTCATAGGCCTCACAGGATGTTCAGTTAGATTCAGAATTCTCTCCACCTTGTTCTTTGTGCAAAGACCCTGTGGGACTTATGTAGAAGCACTGCATACTCTACTCATCACAGGCCAACTGAGGTAATAATTATTAGATAGCCATTCCTTAGCCTGGATGTTTATTTCTGGTCAGGAGGTTTTTGACACTTGCATCTGTGCCAGGAATCTTTGTGAAACCCAGTGTAGGAGTCCAGTCCTACAAGCCCCACAGAGACCTCTGTCCCTGATCAGCCTGGGTCTTACCACTTTCTGCTCACAAAACTCTGAAACAGTGCATAGATACTACTCCTACCAGGAACCCTACAGCTTCTGACCTACTTTCTGAAGGAGATGTGGAAAATCTCCTTCTTTGTTCTTCTCCTCAAAGCCACTCCCTTCTCTCTCTTCTCCTTCCAGGATGCCTGGCATAAGCTCTCCAATGAGAGCAGCTGTCTTCTACAGCTGGTGTGTTCTGCTCTGTTGCAAACCATCCCAGAGCCAGAAGAGCACAAAACCTGGCCCCTGGCTAAAAATGGCAGGAGAGAGGTTTGGGAAAAATAAAGGGAGAATAAAACCAAAATAATTTCTTGGTTAATTATCCCACCACTGTACTGTTTAAATAAAAAAATTCTCCTGTGCTGGGCTTACCTCTACATATGATAGATCATAAAATCCTACCACAATCCCACAAGGACAGATTTATTTTACAACTCTTTATTTTACAGATGAAGAGTTGTTCAGTTTCCCTCCTATGACCAGTCATGCGGCCAGTAAGTAGCAGGGCCAGCATTTCAATTCAGGCTGGTCAGATACCAAAACCAATCTTCTAAAAATATGCCATTAAGTGTGAGATGGAACCCAAGTTTTTTCTCAGTTCTTCTCTCTTTGAAGAAAGCACTTCCACCCCTAGGATGTTTCTGCCATCTTAATAATGCAACCTGAATCGAATGGTTTCTTTTGCCAGGGCTTCTATGGGCTACCTGCCTGCCTGGGAAGTTGTACTTCTCCCTTCTCCAGGGCAGATTTTCCCAAAAGGTACTGTGTGGAGGGCTGTGTGGTATTTCGACTCTTTCAAGGTCAGTGTTAAGCTTTAGTGTGCATCCAATTAGTTGGAAGGCTGTTGAAACACAACTTACTGGACCTCACCCTGAGGTCCCTGATTCGATGAGTCTAGGGTGGTGCCTAAGAATTTGCATTTCTAACAATTTCACAGGGGATGCTGATGCTCCTGGTCCAGGGAACACACTTAAAAACCAATGGTTCAGGCAGTCATGGCATCTCTAATTTAATTTAATTGAGTGAGGATGTACAGATAAGATGAGTGTTATGCCTCAGTTACTCAGGAGATTTATCTCAGCTCAATACTGCTAACTGCTATAGAGGTCAGACACTATCCAGTCTTAATTTGTTTTCTTAGTCATAGATTGTTTAATTTGTACCTATAATGGACTGTTGTTTAAGGATAAGAAATATACGACCGTGAACTGAAAGGCAACAAGTTTGAGGAGTATAAGATTGATAACAATTCTCCAAAATTTCTTCAAGACACTCTAACAGTTATGTGTGATGTGTTCCTCTGATAAAATTTTTGTATAAGAACCAAAGTGAGTCTAATATTTTAAAAAGATAATGTTCAAAAGAGAAAATAATAGCTTCCCAGTTCACTTTTCATTTACAACAGACTATGCCAGTGTAGTTTAATTTATATCTACTTTTTTAATATACTTAAACAAAACATGCTACTTTAAAATTGTTAGTCAAGTATATTATAATTTTTATTACATAACTTTAACTCAATTAAATAGCATGAATTTCTTAATGTAAATTTTAAAAACTATATCTTTAAATATATTTCATATAGCCTATTGAGCTACATGATACTAGTTAAAACTTACTAACATAAAATAAAAATAACTCCATTACTCTTTATTAAATGATACACAACATTATTTAATAAATATCTTTAAGCATGTTCAAGAGATTAAATAATCCTAGGAAAAGGATTCAGGGCTCAGAAAAGGAAGGGCATGTTACTCTAGGGAGTAGACCTCCTGTTGACTCCTCCCTTCCCTTTTATTTGGTGGATTGCTATTATTCTCATCTCTTTCCTCCTTCTGGTGTGATGCATAAATGACCATATCCATCCAGGGAATGCCTTTACCTGGAGAAAGCCTAGTGGACACGGGGCACATAGAGTGAATTCTTAGCTGCAGCAGGTTCTTCACTAATTTCTTGGAAAAAGCACTCTATTATTTTATGTTTCCTCTCTGGGCCTGAGTGCTCATATCCAGAGGCTGAAGAACTGACTCTGGGTCCAGGCAACAGTGATATAGAAGCCCACTACTGTCTGACAATCGACCCCTTATTAAAGAGCAGAAGGAATCCTTCTACTTTATATATGACTAAGCCTAATTTACCAGGATGGGAGGCCAGGTTGGAATGTGAGACCAAAACCCAATAAGGTGGACATAGATCTGTAATATTTTCCCCTCTTAAATCTAGTTTAACATTAGGTAGCATCAAAGGATTCAGAGTTCAGGATTTGGGATTCTAACCCTTCTTCCTTCATTTCTTAACAAAAATGACTAACTGAATCTGTTTATCAGAGTTCCCTGGGAGTAGATTAACTTTGGTCTTTCTTCAACCCCTTGCAAAATTATTTTTTTAATTGAATATTTTATTGTTATTCTATCACAGTAGTCCCAACCCTGCCCCCATTGTTGCTTTCCACTGCCCCAATGACCCCTGCTCCCATAGTCAATCCCCACCCTGTTGTCCATGTCCATGGATTGTTCAACATGTTCCTTGACTAGCCTATTCCCCTTCTTTCAACCTTTATCCACCTCCTCCTCCCCTCTGATCACCGTCAGTCTGTTCTTTTTTTCCATGCCTTTGGTTCCATTTTGCTTGCTTGTTTGTTTTATTCATTAGGTTCCTCTTATATGTGAGATCATATGGTATTTGTCTTTTGTTGTCTGGCTTATTTCACTTAGAATATATTCTCCAGTTCCATCCATGCTGTCATGAAGGTAGAAGTTCCTTCCTTCTTTCTGCTATGTAGTATTCTATTATGTAAATGTACCATAGGATTTATTGATGGGCACTTAGGCTGTTTCCAGCACTTGGCTATTGCAAATAAAGCTGCTATGAACATTGGGGTGCATAGATCCTTTTGAATTGGTGCTTCAGGATTCTTTGGGTATAGTCTTTTGCAGTGGAATCACTGGATCAAAAGGCAGTTCCATTTTTAGCTTTTTGAGGAAATTTCATACTGTTTTCCACACTGGCTGCACCAGTCTGCATTTCCACCAACAGTGCACTAAGGTTCCCTTTTTTTCACATCCTTGCTGGGCACTTGTCGTTTGTTGATTTGTTGATGATGGCCATTCTGACAAGTGTGAGGTAGTATCTCATTGTGGTTTTAACTTGTATCTCTCTGATGGCTAGAGATGTTGAGCATTCTTTCATATGTCTATGGGCCCTCTGTATGCCCTTCTTGGAGAAGTGTCCATTCAAATTTTTTGCCCGTTTTTTAAAATTGGATTGTTTGTTTTCCTGGTATTGAGTTGTATTAGTTCTTCATATATTTTTGAGATCAAAGTTTTGTCCAAGGCAGTATTGGCAAAAAGGTTTCTCATACTATAGGTCCCTTTTTATTTTGATGATGTTTACATTAGCCATGCAGAAGCTTTTTAAAAAAATATGTTTTTAAAAAAGATTTTATTAATTATTTTTAGAGATAAGGGCAGGGAGGGAGGAAGAAAAGGAGAAAGTCATCAATGCATGGTGGCCTTTCACCTGCCTCCAGCTGGGGACCTGGCTGGAGACCTGGCTTGCAATATGGTTATGTGCCCCAACTGGGAATTGAACCAGTAACCCTTGAGTTTACAGGTCAGCACCAATCCACTAAACTACACCAACCAGGGCTGCAGAAGCTTTCTACTTTGATATAGTTTCATTTGTTTACTTTTTCCTTTATCTCCCTTGCCCTAGGAGATATATTGGTGAAAATATTGCTGCATGAGATATCTGAAATTTTACTATGTTTTCCTCTAGGACTTTTATGGTGTCATAGCTTATATTGAAGTCTTTTATCCATTTTGAGTTTATTCTGGTGTATGGTGTAAGTTGGATGGTCTAAGTTCATTATTGTTTTGCATGTACCTGTCCAAATTTCCCAACATATTTATTGAAGAGGCTATTTTTACTCCGTTGTATGCTCATGCTCCCTTTGTCAAATATTAATTGACCAGAGAGACATGGGTTTATTTCTGGGCTCTCTATTCTGTTCCATTGATCTATGTCTCTGTTCTTATGTTAGTACCAGACTATTTTGATTACAGTGACCTTGTAGCATAGTTTGATATCAGGAATTGTGATCCCTTCTACTTTGTTCTTTCTCAAGATTCCTGAGGCTATTTGGAGTCATTTATGGTTCCATATAATTTTTTTAAATATTTGTTCTAGATCTGCAAAATATGCCATTGGTATTTTAGAGGGGATTGCATTGGAACTATAGATTACTTTGGGTAGTATGGACATTTTAATGATGTTAATTATTCCAATCTATGAACACGGTATATATTTCCTTTTATTTGTGTCTTCCTTAATTTCTTTCTTCAGTATTTTATAGTTTTCTGAGTACAGGTCTTTTACCTCCTTGGTTATGTTTATTCCTAGATACTTTATTTTTCTTGTTGCTATAGTAAATGGGATTTTTTTCCTCGATTCTGTTTCTGATATTTCATTGTACAAAAATGCCTTTATTTTGAATATTGACTTTGTGTCCCACTATTTTGCCCAATTCACTTATTAGGTAGAGTAGTGTTTTTTGGTGAGGTTGGGGAGCTGCAAAGTTTTTAATTGGCTTTCCATTGCTATTCAAATAATGTTAGTTCTACTCACATTGGTCATTAGAAGTGTATCGTGATAAGGCTAATTCTTCTTACTCCTAACACACCCTGTGCTTAGGTTACCATTCTGCTCTTTTTTGAATTTTTTTTTCTTGGCAATGCCTTGCCTCTCTCAGTCTTAGGCATAATGACTTCCAAATTGTCCTTCCTTTATGGGAATGAATATTTTTCTCCTGGTTAAATTCTGCTGAGGTAGATACCTATTTGTATAGTGTTCCTTCCTGCCACTGGATTGTGAACTCTTTGACAATCATCTTTGTGATCCCTGTATCTAAGACAGTCAATGTTGCACTTGAAAAAAAATAGAGTGCCTTCAGGTGTATTATTGCATTTAATAGCTACAGCAATTCTCTGAAGGTGGTACTTGGCTTATACTGAAAGCACAGTGACTAGAATAACTGTCAAGATATACTGAACACTAGAATGAAACAGCATTGCAGAACTAACAGGAAACTATGACATCAAGCCAAAGCAAATTGTAGGTTACAGAATAGACTTTGCAAAAAGTGTTTTACTATAAACTACAGACAGGTCATTCTTAGAAATTGAGGTAGTAAAGCTTGGTGGCTTACTAACATGTTGGAGGCATATGCCTATGGATGAAAGTGCCTTGGCTAGTGATGTCTTCTGCAACCTATAAGACACCTGCCCGTTCTGAAGAACATTGCCAGATCTATAAATGACAATGGATGCCACACAATCATGAAGGGTTGGTTATGGCCATTTGTAATAGCTTGGTTTATTAAGGTGACTAATGCTATTACACTAGATAGAAGGGTCTTATTTTTTTCTGTCAAACTTACTTTTGGATTGGGTATTCTAGGATATATAATCCATGTGATATATATCTTGTTCTATCATTAGGGTTTTCTATGACTTTCTTTGTTGGTTATTCTTTTTTCTTTTTTTTCTACTTTTTTTTTTTTAAATTTTATTGTTGTTGTATTACATCCATCCCCTTTTTGCTCCCCTCTGTCCCCCCACCCACCCACCCATTCCCCCCAAAGTCAATCCCACCTGTTGTCCATGTCCATGGTTCCTTTATACTAGGTTCTTGTCTAAGCTGCTCCCCATCTTTGCCTCTACCTCTCCCTCCCCCGTACCCCGTTCCCCTGACCACTGAAGGCCTATTCCTTGTATTCATATACTTGGTTCTGTGTTGGTTGTTGTTAGTTTTGTTCATTATTGTCCCGTAAGAGGTGAGATCATATGATATTTGT